>NQII01001310.1:71068-190636 GCA_002778355.1 Clitarchus hookeri
ACTGGTGCTGGTGATGCTGATGTATCGGTAGGCTCGGCCTCCACTCCCTGGGGGAGAGGCTGTTCCTGGTGGAGGAGCTGGCCCACCGGATGTACGGCTCCGGAAGCCTAATTAGGAGGCCCAGAGGTTGCTGGGGTGAACTGCAAAGTGAGGCTTCGTCAGTCGTCGGGTGGCTTAAGCTCGTTACCGGGTGTACAGGCAGCTGAAGGCTGGTGTGGGTAGATTCCGTGAGGAATAAAGAGCAGCAAGGATGGCAGCTGTCCCTCAATTGTTCCACCTTCGTCCTCGTCTTCAACCGAACAGCATGTACGAGTAGGGTGCTACAGTTCACCCTCAATGAAGTGGCAGGCAACGGAACCCCAGCTAGAGTGTTTCCAGAAGTCCCTAAGTCCCTGGCACTCCTTCCAGCGGGTCTATATGCTCTGGAAGGAGTGAGTTAGCTGACTTGGGTGTCCTAGATGATTCGTCATGTGTCTTGCTAGTGGTTGGGGCTCTACCATACGTGCACACCAGGTGCCTTTGTGTACCTGGTCCACAGTAGAGGTGGCCATTGAATATGTGGTGTTTTGACGTATGTGCAGTCCTGGTTAGGGACAGCCCGCATTCCTACTCTAGTTTCGAAAACTGGTTGAAGTCTTGCTGTCCCCTGCCACTCTCTTGCAGGAAACGTTTATCAGAATAGGTGTGGTTCATAGTTCACTCGAGACAAAGAAAGGAGGTAGTTGGATAAAAATAGGTACATATTATATTCCCTTGAGTATATAACACTGTGACCCGTACTCTCTCATACTTCTATCACTCCTTCCTAAGGATAACCTACGGAATTGGTTGGATGCAAGACAGGTGAAGGTGCCTGTCAGTTTGAAAAGAAAAGGCCTGAGGGGTGAAGCTTGAAGAGCATGTCAAGCAACAACTAGGTAGCGGTGAAAACAACTAAATCCTAATCCTAACTGAAGTCTGTTAGTCCTGTAGGGACTTGGGGCAGCACTGGAGGTGTAAGTGTGGGAATGTGGTGATGCTAGACAGCAAGTGTCTACGGGGGAGAGCAACGACTCTTCGGAGCTTGAAAGGGTGGTTGAAGGCGTCAATGATGGTTGCTGGAGTACATTATAGGTTCTTGTAGAGGGTCCTCAAGAGGACGGTTGAGGGTAGAGAATCTTGGCACAGCTTGTGCTAAGGCGAGCTACCGGAACAACTGGCGTTTCTGCCGGGTGCACAGCATTATATCCAGCTGGCCGGCATGTCTTTCAGGTCCTCTTTGGCTACCTTCGGCCGCTCGGTTAGGGTCGGGCAGCGACTGTGCTGCCATCTCTGGGGCCAGAGTAGTTTGGCGGTTGGGCGTGCAGTATCCGCAGCTCGCTTAGGGACAGGCTTCACTCAGCTTCTCAAGTCTTTTGTAGGTAGGGGAAAGCACGTGACTATCTTTAATGCTGCAGAACAGCCCTCTTGGTTTCTTGTGTTGCCCAAGGAAGGTTGTTACTGGCCTTGGAGGCGGCTGTTCAGGGTTTGTATCTCTGTCGGGTGACGATGATGATTAGAAGTCGATACAAAAAAGATAGGCGAAAATATCATCACGCATTCCTCTTGCTTCTACTCATGTTAGAATCGCAATCCAAAAAAATGTGTCCAAAAATTGGTATAGGCCGTAACAAGTGTAGCAGAATAAATCCAAAAAATATGCCAAAAATCGAGATTCAAGTGAAATAGTGTAATGAAGTCTCGTTAGTAAATAGAAATCCTAACAAATCCAACCATAATCCAAATCATGGTCAGTAAAGAAAAAACCAAAAATTTGAATTATTATAGTACTAGACAGTCAAAAATGTACGTAACAACAAGCAAACGCCTCACAAATACCAAATGGGACCAAGATAGGTGGAACAGGCGATGAAAAAAAAAAAGAGGGTAAAAGGCAGAGTTATTATTTTTTGCTGCTAATTGCACGCATCAGTGTTGACATTGGCTGGCGCTGCTGCCATGGGGTAGGGCATGGAATGTGCCAAGAGAACTGCACCAGCGGAGGTGGTTCTTTAGAACAGCTGACAGGTTAATGACACCTTGTTTGTGCACTGGCTGCTAGAAACAATAAATTGTAATCTACCAAATTTTTTTAATTTTTACAGTACAATACATTGCGCGAGGGTAGAGTCCATACAATCTGTATTGTTTTTAAAAAATTTTGACCAAATTTCTTTCTACTTTTCATGGTTCTTGAAAATCCCTAACTGACAAGGTGTCCGTATGAACCGGGTTTCTTATGAACAAGATATTTGAGTGTAATTTATTTTTGTTTGGAGCATAAGAATATTTTTACAAACCTTTCGAATATTCATACTATTAAACCTTATTCTTGAAAGCCTAAATCAATATTTTCTTTATTTAAATCATTGCTCGTGTTGCATGGTGTATATTATATTTTTCATGTGGTTAAATGTGTGTACATATTCTGTTATTAGAATGTGTCATATTTGACAGCCTTGCCTAATAAGCCAAAACCGAATGATCTGCCATGATGATAAAATGTAAACAATACACCCTAAATGAAAATCGGTGTCATGAAAGCAATTACATTCGACTCTCGTTGTACCGAAAATGCATGTATCGATTTACTGTATCCACAGTTAATTTTCAGTAGTCCCGGCAGAACTCCTATATAAATAATGATTAAGCTAACCGCTTGTATCGTTTATCGGATGTTGCGTCGATCAAAGTATATTTCGGGTCCCGTCACCTAAGATTTCCCAGTCGTTTTTTAAGCTGGTTGTTTATGAAAACATCCAGTAACTGGATGTGAAATATGTCACGCGCGCCATCACTCCTCTGTGGCGCATGGTCTGTCTTCCCAACCAGTGTTGCCAGGTCGAATTTTCAAAAGTAAGTAGATATTGTAGCCAAATATCAGTAGAAATTCAGTAGATATTTTTAAGCTGCAGCACTACACCCATATAATGGAATAACAAGTTTGCAACACCAATATAAAATATTAAACTGTTCCAATGTGCATATTTTTACATTGAAATTAAGAATTGTGACATATGAAACTTGTAATTTTTTTATTCCCAACAAACCACGTAACTAATATAGTGGATATAGATGGTTTTGAACATCAACAAGTATGTCAAAAGATAATTTTGTGATGCAATGCTGCTGAGCAACAACTGGATTAAATTTGGAAACAGAATAATATAGCAGATAAATAAACAAGACCTCTATAAAATTTACTAGATAGCAATTAATAACATGCTATAATAATCAACAAGAAAAAAAATAAACAAGACGGTGGACAACGCAATGAAAAATCTAAATAAAGTGAGCTTGCAAAATAAAAAATTTCTGATGACCTTACCTTTAAAATGTGACTGTTTCTTTCTAAGTATTATATTCTTTTATTTTAGAAAAGCAGCTGTATTTACATTTATTCTTCTGTGTAAAATAGCCTGTTTTGTTTCTGTAACTTTATGCTATTACCTGAATAGCACACAAGTTATATTTGCAGCAAATTTGACTAGTTATTAAACAGCAACCGTTTTCAGTATTGTAATACAAACCAGTTCGTATGACTATGCTTTGACTGTGCACTTCAGCTACGAACTTGAAATACAAAATATCTTAGATGATGTTTTTCTTTTTCATTATAACCGATTCTTTAATTTTACTTAGTTGCATGGGTGATCTCGATTCTATGCAATAATTCCGCCTGATCCTGTAGACAAGTACATAAACACCCCAAGTGCACTGAAGCATGTAGCTGACTTGGTGACTTTTGTAAATGAAGTCGCATGAGGCGCACATATAATATAAGGAATCCCACATTAGAGGATGTTTTCATTGTGGACCAATAGAAGTAGTTAGTGATGTGAATACTGTGATTTCCCTGAAGGTTTAATGATGACAAAAAAAGGAACGAGTGTACTTTGCAAAAAAAATGTATTTATTGCTTCAATAATGCATAAAATTACTTCTAGCATTCGTTTTGCAATATCGAGAGAAAATAAGTAAACTTCATTTAAAAAATCAGTAGATTTTGTATTATTATGTAAATCTGTCAGTAGTCAGTAGATAAAACGTATAATCAGATCTACAGACAAATAAGTAGATATGGCAACACTGTACCCAACATGTCTGCGGCGTGATGTTACGTACGAGTCTGGCTTGCTACCTCCCCTTACACGCCTGACGAGAGGGGTAGTGGCTACCTAGTAACCAGCGTGGCGACCTAACGTCTTCTCACTGCTTCCCACGCCTCTCTGCAGAACAAATAAAGTGCTACTTGTATTCCAAAGCAAATGGTTTCGTCTGAAAATTTTACGCAATACATAGTGACAAGGAATTATTATTTGCAAAGATGTTTTCTTATGTGATTAAAGGTCGTTTTTTCCCGTAAAGTTGGTGTTTCATTGTATCTGGTGTAAAAATCAACATGATTTTAAAAGAAAATATTAATTTAACTCAATGGACAGCATCTTCGTGAATAAAATGATATGCTTAGAAGCATATACTTACCTCCCCTTGTCGCCCAAAATTGTTTGACCATCGAGCGACATGTATTACCAAGCATAAAGTTCATTTTGATTAACTTCTTGCAAGAAAATCGGAGGATTTATATTAATTTATTTCAATAGATGCACGTCTTTTGAATAAACTGATAAAATGTATGGGCCTATTTGACACCTTTTGTCGTCTAATAAGCACCGAGCCCTAGTGCAGTGTAACTCACGACAGGGAAAATCAGAGGATGTGGTTTTGAATGATTAATTATTAACGACCATGAAGAAATATTATTATTATTCCCTTATTTTATCATTTCTGTCCTAAAATTACAAGTTTTTTTGCAGTGAAATATAATTAATTACTTTAAAAGACAGACATTTGCTACAGGCGCAAGGTGCCTGCATCATGTAGCAGCGTGGAGGGGTAATCCTCCTGCCGCTACCCCTTCTCTGTCACAGCCCTGCGTGAAAATACACAGCCTGATCGATAACCTCTCCGTGCACTCTCTGCTGATTGAGCACATGCGGGACATTCAAAATTTTACTTGCATTCGGTGTCATATTATTTTCATTTTCAGAGGGTTTGAAAATTTTTGGTCAACTTGCATTTGGTGTCGGATTACAATCAATTATATCCTGTATTTTGAGATGTTATATTATTTACTTAAACGAGTTGAGATGAAATTTTTTTAAATGTATTAATTACAGTATTACTAATACAGTAATACTTTTTTTTTTTAATTCCCACTGTTATTATGTTTATTAGCTAAACAGATAATGTTCAGCTCTCATTATACTCAAAATGATGTCTAATAAGGTCAGAAGTTTTATTTTATTGATGCACGTGTCAGAACCCTTATCTACTGAAATCCCGCATGTATGGAAATTTTTTGACAGTCCCTCGAAAAACGGTAGATAGGGAGTTATGTGCTCTCTTTTAGGAATTTAGATTAACATGTGAAATCTAAACTGCATGAACATTGAAATATATACTATTTAAAACAAAACTATAAATCTGCAGGAAAGGAAGCATTTTTAAAACTGCCTATCTGTAAAATGTCGATTATCTCAGTTCTGCACCTTTCTTCCTTCTTTCTTTCCTTTCTTCACTGCTCTTACACATATTTTCTGCTGGACTGATCAGCATAATTTTTTTTAGAATATTGAATTGTATTAATGTTTTTGTTACTTTACCAACATAATTTTATTTTCTGCAGGTTTGTAATGTACATGTAATTTCAGGTCTGCTGCATATTGTAACCATGGGAGTTAGGGAAGGAGAAAACTAGAAGGGGTGAGGTACCTAGGGTGGATAGGGGAGATGAAAGTGGAAAATAAATAAAGAAAGGAATGCATGAAAGAAAAAAGAGAAGGGTTTATGGGGGCATCTACCAGCAGGCCTGTTTAAGGGGCACCCGGAGACTTGATACATCTAAACTTTAATAAACATAAATCAGATCATACTTTCAAACAAAAACTATCAAGATAGAAATTACTTCTGTGAAAGTATCAAGATCTAGTGTAGGAAAAACTCTGTTTACTGTTCACTTCTGGCCAATTATAACGGCAGATTACTAAAATTAAAAATAATCAAAAAATCTCAATTTTAGAGAGATAGTGAATGGTCAAACAGCAGAAAGTCTAGACTGATAGACTGTAAATCACACCTTTAGGCCAAAATAAACTTAAAATAAACATAACTTAAGGACTCACTTTCTTTCTATGAAATAATGAACTACGGTTTTTTGTTCCATGGCACTTTTTACTTTTG
The DNA here is from genome assembly GCA_002778355.1 of Clitarchus hookeri. Lineage (NCBI taxonomy): Eukaryota > Metazoa > Arthropoda > Insecta > Phasmatodea > Phasmatidae > Clitarchus > Clitarchus hookeri. Next base: position 77,330 of record NQII01001310.1, read on the forward strand.
TTTTCCAAAATAAGAATCACATGTCTTACAAGTTTCGAGAAACAAATAACAAATCATAACTTTACTTTCATTCAATTGAAAACAGAAACAATACTTTATGTCAGAGAAAAATTAACTACCTATGACTCTTGCATCATTACTACATTAAAGATCCTGCTATCCACTTCAAAAATAAAATAAAAACAGCTTATATGATGGAATCTGCCTCGACACCATTCAACTCAATAAAATTTATGATCTACTAGAAATTCATGTGTTTCTCAAAATTACAGCCTTGAATGCTCTAGTTACCTATAAATACTTGACTCACCTCATCACCTGAGCGTTAACTTGTCCCGACAAATTACATCATTTAAATTCACACTCCTATCATTGGGACAGCTGTGTTAATGTGGTCAAAAATTAGGCTGCTGACTTTGCATCATTTCGTTCCTCATTTAATTGGTTAATTTGCCTACTCATCTTAACGTCTAAACTTAATTTAATTCATTATTAATCCAAAAATCTAATTGGCTAATGCTCTGCCCCAAGTAACTACATAACTAATGGCTACCAACAAAAAAAACTTCTTAACTGGAGCCTACATTCTGGTGCTTCCCTCCAGGGCTCCTCCAGCCTACGACGATCCGCTGCTCGGTAACACCAGGACCAGAATCCCATTAACTGCAGCGCGCCAAGCACATCACTCCCAACGCTCACCTGTCAGCAATTTCCGTGCATCTATGCTCTACCGGCTTGTTGCTAGGCACCTTTCAGTAAGTGCATGTGCTCACTCCAACCAGACCCTTTGACTGCCGACCTTACTACTTCCTCGACTATCAGGGTGCCTATGAGTTCACGCACTACGGCCAAATGGTTCAGCTAAGCTCGGTGCATGCACACACTATGCCACAGCCGTCTGCCAAGTTCACACATCCAGTCAGCCAATGCTTATGTGTACATGCAACCGCAGCTTCAGCCGGCCGGTTTGGAAGTCTATCTCAGAAAAACCTGTAGCTGGCATGTGTGTCCACCAGAACCTAGCAGAAACTTGTCAAACTAAACCAGACTTCTGCTATTTGTCTACATACTAATTTGACTCATTTATAAAAAAAATTTAGTAAAACTAAGCAAACCAAAAAAAAATGTAATCCAAAACATTGCTTAATTTCAAATGCTACCCTGTTAAGACAAAATTAAAATTCTTAAAACCTTAGTTAAAAATAAAACAATTACACATCTGACCTAACATTCTCCGGTAGCTTGACAAAAAAACAAAAACACAACAATTCACATTCAGAAACAACTCATGGTAAAGCATGGATAATAACAAAAAAAATTAAAATACAATAAATATATGATGTGACAATAATTGCAAGCAGTGTCATCAAAGGGTGGGACTTTCCCTACTGTCTGTACTTAATACAATATTTTAAAAGCTTTCTTGTACCATTGAGTATGTAATTTAAAATGTTTTTGATTTATATGTACGTACTTTTAATGGCACATGTGCTTTATGCAAACTTCCAAGTGTTCATTGTGATCAAAAATTATGAAGTTTACCGTTTACTGTTTTTTACTTTGTCACTAATAATTACTGTATTTAAAATAATTAAAACTGAAATTTTTGCCATTCTACCAATGTTTGTTTTACTGTTTAAATTCATTGCATTTTGGTAGTATGTGCTAAAGTTTGTCATATTGAAGTTGTGTGTTGGTACTGCGTGCAGCTGTTGGTCCGGCTGAAGGACAGTTCAGCAGTGTTGGCTCGTGCTGCGGAGCAGGCAAACAAGCACAGCCCTTGTGAGTCGTGCGACGAGCCCACTCCAACCGCTCAGCTCAAGACGTACAACACATTCCTTCTCTGGCTGGTTGACTTCTGCCTGGCCAGCCTCTTCCCGGGTGCCAATTTTGGGCACAGGGGCTCAGCATTGCAGGTTAGGAAACTGCTCTGTAGAACTGTTAAGACTAGCACCTCTAAAACTGTTGTACCGATAAGCTACCTTGGATTCCACCATTAAGATTCCGTGATGAAGACTAATTGAACGAATAATCTTCAACGTAATTTTAAATTCTGAAAACAGTTTTTCTGCTTTGGACTTGTAGCCGTATAACTTTGTCAGTGCTATTTGTTTGCTAATGTACACCTATATATGTAAACACTCATTTTACAAGCAATATTGTATTAGTGAACCCCCTTAAACTTTACCAACCCATCTTTCTTTGCAAAATAATAATATGTTTGTTGCAAGAAAGACGGTTGTGTGTTATCAAATGAAATAAGTGGCTAAAAGAGGGACTGCCTTAAAATCAAATCAAATTGTTAAAATCATGTGTCTTTTGAATCTTTAGTGTTATAGTTCAGTTGATGTTAGTTACTTTTAAGGATAATGAAAGTTTAAACAGTATGTTCTTTATAAAATAGTTTTTTCTTTCTCCAGATACTGGTGTACATTCAGGAGCTGGTGGATTTTGAGCTGTCAGATCCTGTTTGGAGACACAGTCCTCCAGACATGTGGACCAGTAGCAATGCAGACACGCTGTTGGAGTGTCTCAAGGACACGTACGAAAACAACAAGAGTCTAGCACTTAGTTTGTTAGTGAAGTTCCCTGCAGAAGCTTTGGGTCTAAATGTGAGTTAATGTCATAAATTTACGTGTAACCAGTTTCATATGAAACATTTTTGATATTTTTTTTTTAACATGATGTGTGAAAAACTATACCTGTGCGGTTCTGGGTTTTTTTGGTGGTTCAGTTTTGGTTCTTGCATAGGCTAAAAAAAGCTGAAGTTTCCTTGTGTGAATAAAAGGTTGCATTTTTTCTTTTGACTTGGCAACATTAAGTAATATTAATTGCTTCGTTGAAGTGTAATCCTTGATATACCAAGGGCAATGTCTGGTTCCTTTTATTTTTAACCTCCACCACAGCTGTCTCCCCGCCTCCCCTCCGACCCTCAAAGTATAATCTTATACTGCTACACGCCACTGAGTCTCCATGGAGAATGGAGAGGTGTCCGTTGCTGAGACCCACACGCCACTGAGTCTCCATGGAGAATGGAGAGGTGTCCGTTGCTGAGACCCATACGTGCCTGCACAGTTGGCATGATCACTCTACCAGCGGAGTCTGCTTCCACCCTTCACATTGTGCTGATGCGTGACGGCGTTAGGGGCAGAAAGCGCATAGGTCCTGGATGGAGGTTGCCCGACCTGGCTGGCTGACTGTGACAATGTGTCTGCTGGTCGACTCAGGCGAGGGGCTGGCTCCACAGAGGCAGGCAGGCTTCCGACCCGCTGTCGGTGGCTGACAGGTCTGGTCCAGCGTCGTGGGCTGTCTCGATGCCCAGTACTAGGGGCAGGCCCAGGTGGAGGTACTCTACGAAGGGATGAGCAGCTCTGGGGATTTTCACTAAGGGGCCAAACAAATGACTGGGGGAGAGGTCTCAACAGTTGGCGGGCGGCGTGAGCTCGTTCCCGGGGGGGTCAAGTAGCTGAAGGCTGGTGCAGGTTGGTTAAGCAGTGCTGGTTTCTCGGCGAGGATAGCAGCTGCCTTCCTGTCGCTCCACTTACTTCCCCTTCTGTGGGTGAATGGCATTTACCAGGGACGAGGTACCACAGTTCACGTTCACACTAGGGTGTGATACTCCTAGCTGACTGTAGCCTAGAAGGGGTAGATGCCTCCTTGTCAGACCTGGCACTCCTTCCGGCAAGTTTATACGCGGTGGATGGAGTGGGTTAACTGACAAGGCTGATCTAGCCTCTTCGTCGTGTGTCTTGCTAGTAGTCGGGGATCTACCGTACGTGTGCACCAGGTATCTTTACATACCTGGTCCACAGTATGGGTGGCCGTCTAATAGGTTGTGTGACGTACGTCAAGTTCTTTTTAGAGGATAGGCTGCAGTCCTACGCTAGATTCAGCAAAACAAATCTCAAACCACGGTTCTCTGCCTCTCCTTTGCGGGGTGACACAAGGAAGGACTATGCACAGTTCACACAAGAAGGAACAGATGGCGGTTAGACTAGTAGTGTGTTTTATTCTTTCAAGAAAGAACACGTTGACCTGTACTCTCTTGCTGTAAATCAATACATTAGTTAAATTACGGAAGGTAAAAGCAAAAGACAGGTGAAGGGGCCTGTCGGCTTGAAGAACCTTGCCTGAAGGGCGTGCTAGAAGAGCAAGAGAAAGGGACTTCAGGGGATAGTTTGGGGTATGAGGCCGGTCTACCAATTGGAAAAAAAAATTTATACACTACAAAAGAAAGTTATAAGAATTAATTGGTATAAAAACTTCAACCTCATGCAAAATGTATTTTCAACAACTTAAAATATTAACACACTCTTCATTTTACATATACCAGGCATACTTTTTTTACTTTAGAAATATGCAATATACTACAAATAGTGACGTATGCTTAACTATAACACCAGTAACCACTCTAAATTTCGCTACTGTTTATATCGAACTGTATTATGGGGAAAAAGTCCTTACCAAAATGGAATAAAACTGTTAAATAGTCTTCCTTTGTCAGTACAAACAATCAACAGATCCAACTACATTAGTTTCAAAAAACTTCTGAAAGTCTACGTGACAAAGGCAGACCTTTATTCTGTTGAAGAATTTTTAATTAAAGCATCTAATGCAACAGAAATGTTCTTTAATATAATTATGCACCTAATGTTCACAATGCTCTTCTTATCTGTATAATAGTACTGTAATATGTGCATACCAAACCCAGTGTATCTGTATTTCTATTATATGTAGTATGTATTTTTGCATTTGTATAGTAATTGTATTGTATCTATGTGTGTGTGTTGTGTGTGTGGGGCACGTGTGTGCATGCATGCCAGGTTCACTTTCTTTGTGAAAATAAAGACATTTGATGATGAATAAATAGTAATAATAATAAACTTCACACTTCCAGCCCAACCGCCAAAAACGAACAGTGGCAAAACGTTCACCAAGAATCAGTACAGAACTCCTTCTGAAAAATCGAGAAGACTTCATCTCTAATATTAACACAGACAACACACACGATTGGCAGACACTGAAATTGGAAATCCAAAATGCGACCAGGAAAATCGAACAACCCCCACGCAAACGAAAACACCGATGGTGGAATACGACATGCGACGAAGCCTTAGATGAGAGGCTAAGAACATGGAAGATCTGGAACCAAAAGAAACCACTAGAGAGCTGGACCAAATTCTCAACAACCAGAAAACAAACATCCAAAACAATCAGAAACGAAAAACGCAAGTACGACAGCAACCGCTTGACACAACTAGACGAGGACTACAACAAAAACAACACAAGAGAATTTTATAAAATATTTAGAGAAGAACTCACAGGCTACACACCACCATCGCTCCACTTCAAAAACACAGAAGGAAAAATAATCACAAATAACCTCGAAAACTGCAACATGCTCGCATCCTATTTCGAAAACCTACTAAACTGCGAGGAACCACAGGAGAGATTACAATTCTCCACACCGACACACCAATACCCACCATCACAACCGCCAACGCTGAAACAAGTCAAAAGTTACATCCAGTCACTCAAAAACAACAAAGCCCCAGGCGAAGACGGGATCACGGCAGAAATTTGGAAAACTACAAGAGGACAAACAGCAACAACAATCCACAAAATTATTGAAACCTGCTGGAACACAGGCAAAGTCCCAAACGACTGGAAACTCACACTGATCCACCCAATCCACAAAAAAGGCATGTTCTACCTGTAGTTGTTGATGTCCCCTTAGAGTGACGATCGCCTTACCTACAAAATCCTATCCAAAGCCCTCCGAGAAAAACTAGAACAACAGGCGGAAAGTTGCTAGCCGCTTATGGTTCGGCCTAAGTCCTTTCCGGCTACATGCCCTGAACAAATACACAACCTAAAATCGATCCTAAGGAACCGAACACTCAGAAACAAGAACACAGTCATCAGTTTTATCGATTTCACAAAAGCTTACGACTCCATCGATAGACACACGCTATTCCAAATACTAAAAGAACTGGGAATAGATGCAAACACAAGAGCTCTAATCGAACAGACGTTAACCGACACAACGTCCAGAGTTAAATTTCTGGGCGAGTTGTCAAAAGAATTTAAAATCAAAACAGGTGTCAGACAAGGCGACGGACTCTCCCCGATCCTATTCAACCTAGTCCTTGACAAAATCGTAAAAGAGTGGGAGAAAGAACTGAAACAACTCGGAATCCAGGGTCTGACCTTTGGGAGAGGCCAGAAGAAATTTGAGGTCAGATGCCTCGCTTTCGCAGACGACATTGCCATCCTATCAGAAAACACAACCGACGCCAAAGTCGCAATTGAAACACTCCACAAAATTGCCACAAAAACCGGTCTCCAAATCTCCTACAAGAAAACAGAATATATGGAACACAGACCAACAGGAAAACACATCATCACAGAATTCGGCAAAATCAAACGGGTCAATAAATTCAAGTACCTAGGCGAATGGATACAGACCAACGGTCTAGACAATGTTGCCATCACAAACCGAACACAAAAAATGGAGAACGCGTACAGAACCACTCAAGATCGCTATAACAAGAAGACGATCTCATGGCAAGCCAAAATCAGACACTATCAAACAGTAATTAGGCCACAAGCAACATACGGTGCAGAAACCTTGACATTAAAAAAGGTAGGACAACGAGAAGAACTCGAGAAAAAAGAGAGACGGATCCTCAGGAAAATTCTAGGCCCAAGAAGAACAGAAGACGGAACATACAGATGCAAAAGCAACAACGAACTTTATACCAAAGTAGAACCAATTACAGAGAACATTAGAAAAAAACTGCTAAAATTCTATGGCCACCTACAACGAATGGACAATTACAGACTAACCAAAAAGATTTTCGATCACAACAACAGTCTAAAAACACCCACCAATTGGCTACAAGAAGTCAGAAACGACCTAAAATCACTTTCAATTACAGAAGAAAACACGAGAGACCGTGAAACCTTCAGAAGATTGTTCGACACTGCAAAATTTGAACCCAAAATCAGAAGGAAAAACAACTACACCTTCACGGAGGAAGGAAACAAAGACAGTCACAACTCATGAAGGAATATTGCGCAGCAAGAAAACTCAGCCAAAATGGTTCCAAGCGCTCTTAAATAGGGCAAATTCAAATTAAAAAAAAAAAAACTTCAAGTAAATGAGGTGACACAATTCCCAACTTTGTGGTATAGAATTTAATGAATAAGTATGTTACTTATGCAGTTAAATAAAGATGTGCAAAGAAAATTTACTGCATTTCTTTGTGGTGAAATTAAAATTTTTTTCGTGGAAAAGCATGTGCACCTGCACTCTTTGGCGAGAGAAACTTCTGGATTTTAGCCAGTTGTGTGTGCAAGAAGTTACTTTAAATTGGCAGTCTCCATAAGTGATATTATGAAAGAAAAAAGCATATTGAATTTGGTAGTCCTACGTACAGATTTAAATATGACAGATGTGTGAAGGTGGTGGTTGGGTAGTTTTGTGACTGGGGGAGCTTCCCAAACATCATGGTACAAGCATAAGTTTTGTTGTTTTCCAACATAAAAAAAATTATTAAATAATATATTTGTTAATTTTTTTAATTTCTTTAATACATAATGTGTTTAGGAAAAGTTATTACAAATTGCTCTGGAAATAATTGTATTATTTAAATATCTAATAGTTGTGGAGTGGGAGGAGAGGAGAGAATATTAACATTTGTGTATTTCTATGTGTAAAATTTGTTATAAAATAATTAATATATGCCTGTAAATTTCATACAGGTTAGCTAGAAGCCCGGATAACTATGTATATATAGTGAATTTCATATTACATAGCCATTGTGTATGTAGTTTTGGTTTGTCACTTTTGTAGACATGTGAAGTATAAAAACTCACTTCACAGTGTCTGTTAAGGTACAACTGTAATACAGTAGGTATTTTTCCCAGTCGACCAGTATCGGAAATGATCGTATGCACGCGTTTTGTGCAGGACGAAGACTACGTGTGCCTAATGCTGGATGCCGGTTGCAAGATGGCGTCCAGTAACCGGCCGCCTGACTGCATCACAGCAGCCTACCTTCTGAAGCTGCTCGCCAGCTTCCCAGCTCCGGTAGCCACCCTGGCTGCACAGAATGGGGAGGCCGCAAGTGGGGCCGTGTTCTACATAGTCCACAGGCTGGAAGTGCAGTTGAAGAAGGGGCTGGTGGTTGCTCAGAGGAGCATAGCTCAGGCAGCAGTCAAGGGTCCAATGTACGGAACTCTCTGCTGCATCAGATACCTCCTCAAGGACATTGACCTCAGGTGAGTCAATTATTTTCATACAGTTTTAGTGTGGTGGGGTGATAAAACAGAAACTTGAGGGGTGGTTGTGTAATAGCTTTGGCACCACATGCACTCCCGGTGGTTGCACGTTGAACTACTACTGTTTCTTTGTGTTAGGTGGCTGTCTTAGTTGCGATTTTTGTGCTCGTTCGTTTGTTTTTTTATTTGAATCAATTTATAAACATTCCTGTTCCAGTTTCAGGTCAGTGCTGGCAATTGCTTTGGTTGTTATTTCCGTGGTCTTTGAACACCAGCCCGCAAAGTTTCGAAACAATACAGGGTAGTTGAATTTTCCCAGGAGTGCCCGCAGCAACCAGCATGGTTGCCACTTGTCTGGAAATGCAGGAAAATAGGGAAATGTTACGGAATTTGAAAGCTGTCAGGGAAATCTAGGAAATTCAGGGAATTTTGAACAAATTGGTTAAATGTCAGGGAATTCTGTGAAACACAAGCTATATCTGGCTGTTCTGTTGTTAATTATGCAGATATGAAAACAGGAAATTCTTCCAATTCAAAAATAATTTTTTGAATAGTATACGTGTGTGGTTTTCTCCTGCCCATCTGTGTGCAATTGACATAGTTATGTACTTTGGTAGCATGGCTACGTGCAGGATTGCCACATGTTTGGCTTGTGGCATAGTTCAATCTGTTTATGATGCAGTTACTGTATGGTCTAGCGCTTTAGTTACATTGTGGTCAAGGTGAAAATTTATAATAGTGTTTAAATTTGTATTTTTAATAAGCGTAATTGTAGTGGAGAGATTGGTTATGAAATTTGAAACCAAATAAGACTTTTAATTGCCTATGATCCACTGTGTATACTGCAGGAACTGTATAAAATATAATTTGGATGATTATAGATCAATTGTTTAGTTTTTCTTTGCAAAATGTGTGGGCTGTTTTGTCCAGGTGCATTATTTCATAACATCATAGTAGTTATTTTGGTGTAAAAATTGTGTTACATTGTAAATGAGAGTATCATAATAGGAAAATAAAAGGCCAGGGAAAAATATTTTTGTCTGAAAATCTGCAAAATGTCAGGGGAAAAAGGTGGCAACCCTGAACCAGTTAACTTTTGAAAACTTCAATCACTTTGTCCCATGTAGATCCTTTGGCATAACTAAGTGCAGGTAAGGTTGGGAAGCTCAATGCTAATAGTTTGACAACTAAAAATTTTTGTGGCCAGGATGTTTTGGTGTAGTTATGTGTACCTGATTTTTCCAATTTGTATGTAAGTAAATGGGTAAATGGGATAGTTGCAATTTTCATAAAATGAATATAATTGTGTAAAATTTTTTAATTTGTATTGTTTCAGAACATACGTAAAGAATAAACTTTGTTCTTTTAAATATGTTCACATGATGTTTAATATTCTGTCGTAAACTGGATTTAATGAAACATTAGCCTACACAATTACTTCATTTAAATATGACAATTGAACTGAAAAAAAATAGTCAAGTGGTTAAAAACATTATTTTCAGGCTTTCCTATCCAATTTCCTTAAGAAAGAGGATAAAAGTACAAAGTTGCTTTAGATGATTGCTATATTTGTTTCACACTTATATTTGTAATGTTTTTCGATTTAAATAAGCTTACTTATGAATGCTCAACGCCAAACACAGTTGTATTTTTACTGTTTGCTCTTGTAAACACCATTGGAAGGCATGAATAATAGTTACAGTTCAAAATAAAGTTAATACATATTTAAAATTTTGGCTGGGGCAAGTATACGTATATCACATTTCAAGCCAAACACAAACTTGTACACACAAATAAACATAATTTCTCCATTTACTGCCAGCTTAAAAGCGGCCTCTTTTGAACACCAACGCACCTTGTGGCGAAAATCATCCCTATGCCAAACTCTCCCATAAGAATTTTTTTTTTTTTGTTTCTAACCTGAATAGAATAAATCTCGCAGTCAATCACAAAACACAACAGCATTCACTAAGAATGAAGCAGAATCCACCTTCACTGTTTTACTTGGGCTAGAAAAATCATTAATCTTCTCCAAGTGTAATGATGTCCTGATGAAAAAAAAATTAATTAAGTTATGTTTTGAGTATGTATTTTTACGAATTTTATACTTTTTTAAATCTGATACACTTTTAATTTGTTAGATTATTTTAACCTACTAGAACAAAGGTCAGGTCATCATGTTGGCACTTGTTGGATGGAATCTGTGAGACATGATTCCAAGTAGGTGTGCTAGTTCTAAAGAAAAAAAAAAAAAAAAAAAGGATTTTTTACCCAAACAGGTTTTGAGTATACAGAAAGCAAGGAAAGCAGAATGGAACGAGTGTATTAAACATGCGGTAATTACTGCCAATATAAGGGGCTGCCAAAATTAATGTTGAAATTTATCCTATATGTGTTTGATTAATACCATGTGTTTTTTGTTTCTTAAGACCTGAAAATGTTTCGTGTAATAACTTTTCACTAGCAAAACTGATTTAATCTGCCTTTATCATTCGTTACATTTCAGTGTAAATTGTGCAAACTTCATAATTTTCTTAAATTTATCGTGCATGATACCATACATCAGTACTGGTGAGCATTGCCATTACTAAGTCAATTTTTGGGTCTAAAAGCAATGTTTATTTTTTCTAATATTGACTGATGGAAGTTAGTAATGTAGTATAAGTTACATTTTAGTAACGGTGATAAGTAGTACGCTATGCTATCAATAATATTTAAAATGACATAAGCACAAGTACTCACATTCTAGTACATGACAGCCACACACACAAAGCGTCGCCTGACGAAGTTGTCCTAGCCAGCGAAATGTTGCGACCGAGCAACTGCATGGAAAATGTGTTGTCTTTCTTTGTGTTTGTGCCTGTCGACGAGTATTATACTGTGAGTACGTGTGCTTCTGTCCCTTTAAATATTATAAGTTACATTTCGTTATGCAAATAACCAGACTTGTTCAGGTATCTTTGCTTTTTGTTGCAGGGAATTGTGTGGAGATTCTGCTTGGAGAGACCTTATAACTCGACTGATAGCACTTTGTTTCCAACTGAATGGTGTGGTCTCTTGTGTAGTGAACAGTTCCTCACCAGAAGGTAGTTTACCCATGGATTTCCTGCCAGGTACTTACATGGAGATCCACTGAGATATTATTTGAAGTTAGGATAGAACATGCATAGGATGTTACAGGCGGGAATGGCTTGAATTCTCATTGTATTTCTTTTGGCAGCTTTAACAGATCTGTCAACAAAGGAAGGTTAATCCTCAGGTTAGCGTGTGATAGGGTTGACTGTAGAGAATTGAAGAAGCAAGAAATAATGTATAGTCGTTTTATTGTACATACCAGTCAATACCACCTGTGGTGGCATATCAGTACATAATGAACCACATAAGAACATATGGTTCACATTAGTCGCAATTTGGGCTGTTTTTGTATGTGTAACTGTGTTTATTAGTTAGCTGCGTATTGTTCATGATCAACTAAAAATTTCATTGTTAGGAAAGAGAATATTGAATGCATGTGGAGATTACATACATGATTGTGTTACTCAGGATTTCATCCACAAAAAAAAATATTTATATATTTCATGGAACTGATGTGTAATTTCACATCTGCTAATATTTTTCTCTTTGCTGTATACTTGGAGACAACTTAAATCCTATCTCCTTTTTTCGAAATTGTGTTACAGCCTTGAAAGATGGTGACAACTCAGAGCTGCCTGTGCAAAATGTGACAGCCCAAATGTTGCTGCTGTGTTCATGGAAAACTGTTAAAGAAGTTTCTCTCTTCCTCGGGGAGCTGTCTGAAAGAGCACCAATTATTACTGAGTGAGGAAAAGTTTCCATGTAAATTAATTCTCAGATGATATTTTACGTTGCATGCAAAAAGTTTTACCCGAGCTTTACCTTGAGAAACTTATGCAGCAACTCATGTCTTATGTTTTAGTTTGTGTCCTTGCCTTTTCTTTTAATATGAAGAACTCCTTTCATGTTAATACAAAATTTATTTGGAAGATTGGCAGGAAATGGGGCACCATACTCCTAACTAGAAGTCTGCGAGTACTCAAAAACCAACTGCCTAACGTGCAACTCCAGACATCATACTTCATTACCTTGGGAAAAGGACACATATGCAATTGACGATTCAACTTCAGAGAAGTCTAGGAGCCCACAAATCACAACGGCATCTCTCACAAGTCTAGCTGCTACCTCTTTCGTCTTGTTGGCCACAGCCAATGTTGGTATTAGGGTTGTGACTGGCCAGGTTCAAATGTGTCTTGCTCTTTTAGATTCAGGAAGTCAGGCCAATTTTATTACAAGTGGGTGTCTGCAGCGACTAGTTTTGCCAAGATGCAAATATTCAAGACCAGTGCATGGTCTGTCTGGGGTGTCGATCACCGAAGTCAAGGGTATGGCCACATGCCAGATTGAACAGAATCAGTGACATGCTGCCCAACACTGATCTTCCCCCTAGAGACTCGAAACACCTTGCTAATCTGCACTTATCTGACTGATCCTCAGTTTGGGAATCCTGGCTCGATTGACTTGTTGATTGGGGCAGAGCTTTTTCCACAGCTGTTAACTGCTGCCATCATTCTTCTGCAGACTGTATGGAAGAGACAATTAAGAAATTTTGTGAACTGGGAACTGGAAAAATTGTTGTATGCGGTCTCGAGGACACCAGATGAACAGGAATGTGGAGAAATCTTTCAACGAACTCATAGGCGAAGGGAAGATAGCAGATATATAGTTACTTTACCGTTTCGTACTCCAAGACCTGAGTTAGGGGAATCATGGCCCCAAGCCTTAAAGATACTGGCAAGTTTAGAGCGAAAATTTTGCAGGCAACCAGAACTGAAGCAGAGTTACACAAAGTTCATGACAGATTACATAGCTTCAGGGCACATTGACTTGCAACGAACGGCATCATTCTCTCATCTAGCCTCGCCACAGCCATGGCCCCCTCCTAAGAAGAGCCATTACGCTGTACACGCCACAGCACGCCTCCAAGCCCAAGGTGGCTTGCACAGGTGTTGCCGCCTGCTGCGCCACAACCCGCTTCGCATCACGTCACCGCCTTCTGCCCCTCCAGCCTTTGGCCGTGAGAGGGGAAATCTTTGTCGCTCTCTTTTGCTATCTTCTCTCTGCGCTTCTCTCACTCCACACCCTGCAATCCCAGCTCTGGCCCTGTGAGCCGTATATAAATAGGACCCGCAGTCTTCAGTTCGAGGCTGTCCAGTTGTCCGGTGTTACTCTGCCTGAAAGCACACTGACCGCTGTCTTGCACGCCGTTACGCTTCCCGAGCATCCACGACGTCACGTATAGCTTTACGGAACGCCACTCTGCCCAATAGACAACCTACTTAAAGTCATCAGTGTCGAGAATTCTAATCTGCACGACACCGCCTTGCTGCCCGCCAGCACACAGAAGCCTGCCGCGCTTCCAGCTACTTTGTAGCTCACCTACAGTTGACTCGAGTAAGTACGAGTACCGCTGACTTGGGGTCGCCCTCACCTCCCGCGCTGCCACGTCTTCTGAGACTAGGTAAAATACCAGTTGCCATCATAGGATCGGCCCTTCAGACCTCAATCAGAGTATAGGCTGGTTTATGTGTGTTTGATTCAGTAATCAATAAAACATACTTAAATCTGACTTAGTTGTGTTATCTCTTCCAGCACTTTGTATTTCCTACACCTTTCTCCTGCTATTTCCTGAGAAGGCTGAACGTCAGAGAGGGTCTGCATCCAGCTCGTCTAGTACCACCTTGAACCTCATCTGGCACGTGCCACGTGCATTATCTCCGCTGCCACCAACACTGTCGAAGAAGACACCTACCTTTGTTTGGCCAGCAAACGTTACCAGGGTAGTCAGACCCCTTAACGTTACACCCACAAACGCACCACCCAAGGCTAAACGCTCAATTATAGAAGTGACCAAAGCCAACAGCATAGGCACCAGGAAAAACCCAGTGGAAGCGGCGACCACTGCTTCACCGTTGCCCAGGGGGGAAGTACCACGGCCTCACCCTCCAAGTGGCATTCCCACTAAGGGTAACGACGAAGGCCATAACATGGAGAAGGTACCAGAGTCGGACAGGAATGTGGAGACTGAATATTGCATTCCTCACCATTGCGTTCTGAAGCCAGATAGCACAACCACCAAGTTGCACGTTGTTTTTGATGATTTGGCACAAAATTATTTCATCAAACTGAATAGATCATGGAAATAGTTTTACAGAAAACAAGTGTGTGCATTTATTCACAAAGAAAACATTATTTTGAAAGGTATGTATGTTCCGTTAAAATTATTCTTTAGAACTGCAGATATGAACTAAAATTACCTACAAAATGCCAATATTGTATTTATTAAAAAAGTAATTTTTGTGTGCAATAAAAGAGCTTGAGCCCGAGGCTGATCTCGAAGTTCAAGAACTTTTCAGTAGGCTCGCATGGGCTCGGCTCGAACTGAAAATCCCAGGCTCGCAGACCTCTACTCCTAACAACAATCTTAAAAGTAAATCAGACGTGAGCTGGAGCTCAAGTATCTACATGTTGTTATTTCCAGATACATGCACACAAACATGTATAGCTGGATAATACATTGATAGTGGGATGGTGCATGTTTTGGACAGCATGGTAACTTCATATACTTATGGGTAGTACGGGACAATGTACGGACAGCTGTTTCCACTGATCATCCCTTCCTACTCTGAGCACAGGTTGTTGGGTCAGCCTCTGTGATCTCCTTAAACAGACGAGGAGGATTGCTTCGAGATGGAGTGCTCCAGACATGCCTGAAAGACACCAAACAATTCACAGCCCACTGTGTAGCAGACATGACAACTGTGACATCAGGTATGACGTGCTCGCCAAACACAAGGCAGTGAGGAAGGCTGCTTCATGGTGACTGCCAGAAGGAGCTGGTCCATCTAGCAAACCATCACAATTGTTCATCTGCACATAAAAATGTGTCATCCAGTTCTATATATCTCTGTGTGCATACATGTATGTGTGTGTGCGTGTATATGCACACACATCTGCAAGTACCAACCTGTGAGTATTTGTGCGTGACTTTGTTTCTCTTTTAAGTTTCTTACTAGAAATTAGTTGTTTGTTTTGTTTTCATTAAATGGTTTTGTCCTCTTTATACATGCGTCTTTTGCTGCATCACAATACAGATAATACTGTGATGGACATTCTTTATATGCACAGTAATTTTTAGCTTTATAAAGTGCTTTTATATGTACCCTATTTTGCATCATTTATGTCATTGCTGTCTGAAAAGTGGGTCTAAAGCAGTAAAGCAGGAGATCACAGCATCAAATGTGTCACATGATAAGACAAGATGTGTGATGCTTCATGGAGAATTTTATGCCAATGAAATTAAATGTGTTTCACTGCTGGTGAGTTTGCGGTGTCATACTGCTGGTGAGATCATAGGACAGCTAACCTGAACACCACTTGTGTTGGAACTGGATCTATCATGATTGCTATATGAAATTAAATTGGCAACGCTCAGCTGTTTTTCACCCTTTTTGTGATGCACAGCAAATCTTTTGCATTTAAAAACATATATTTCTTATTGTAGTATACATAGGTATAGCAGTGGTTGTCCCTTGTGTTGCTAATAAATCATAATTACGAAATGTTTTGCTGTAGTTTGGTGCAATTGTGCTTCAGGGGCAGTTCTGAACCTGGTCTCATGACAGAGGAACAAGTGCTAGCAATCGGAGACCACTTCACTACGTTGTTGTCGGAGACGAAACACAGGGGAGCCTTTGAGCAGGCATACGTTGGTTTCTGCCAGCTGTGCAGTCGACTTTGGAAACATCCCGTGGGACGCTTGCACCAGCTGCCTGCCACGTGGCTTGCCGAGCTGATGGCCCTCATCGCAGAAGGAGGTGGAGGGGTGCTCTGTGCCACCCGGCGCAGTGCAGGGGTGCCTTTCATGGTGCAGGTACTTGATGGCCCCAGGGCTGAACCAGCTGGGTATTTTTGTCTGGAGGTGGCTAGTGCTTCATGACAAGGCATGTTGGTGTTTGTTCACAGCTGTATCTGTTGTTTGTCCTTGGGTGGGACATCATACAGTGAAAGCCTCATGAATTACTGACATAACGTGGCTTGATTTTGTTACCTTCCATGGTGACGGTTAGTTTTGTGCAGCACTCACCTTGAATGTACAGCTGTGAGTGAACACGCCTTGCTGCCGAAAACAACATGCTACAAATTTTTTGTTGGCTTGTGTTTAGTGATGGGCGAGTTTGATTTTTACAGCTTCAAGTCGAGTTGAGTCAAGTTGTATGAAACTTGAGTCGAGTCAAGTCGAGTTTCAAGTTTTATGAAAGTCAAGTCAAGTCGAGTTCAGTATAACATTTTTGAGTTAAAATCGAGTTTTCACCATAAATGTAAATGTATACCTATGTACATGAGTAAAACTCCTGTCACTTATATATCTTCCCCCCTCCCCCCACCACCTCTTACAGTCACAGTCTACTAAGAAAAAAGTTTGGGACTTTTTTCTACCAGTAACAATTGCTTGGGTTTCACTGCAGCCCTAAAACCTTCAAGGTGGTATGTTCGTCTGAATCAAACAAGTGAGAGACAGATTGCTGGAGCTGAGATAATGGCAATCCTTCAAGAAATTCTCAACTGTTGCTAGCAAATTTCCGAAGGGGAAATCCCCCAGTTTTCAACAACTCAACTAGTTCCACTTGGAGGACAGATGCTTCTGCCACTGACTTGGCGCCAGTAACAGTATCGCTCACGTATGTATGTGAGATTAGGGTTGTCGCCGCACGTGATATTTGTGGCCTTCATCCTTTGCAAGTTGTCAAAGTGTACGAAGAGCAAGAAACGGAGCAGATGCTACCCTGTAGGTTACTGTTTTCAAATGACACTCTTGAACAGACTCATATTCATCTGAAAGCCATAGAATTCTTTGAAAATCTTGATGCTCAGCATGAATTAATACTTGTCGGTACATTGGCTGAATCTCAGCAGTGAACACAGTTTGATGCAGACGGAATCGCAAAATCAAATCACTTTTATCTCACTGCAATTTTTGTCTGGCAGCAATACATCATTCAGTGAGTCACCTGATGAAGTTTTGACTGATGTGTCAAATACAACCCGAAGCTTGGTGGTTGTACTATCAGGCTTCAAGACACAGTGGTGGGGAATGTACAGAGTTGAGGAACAATCTGTTGGGTCCTCAGGTACCTTTTCCATGTGGCCAGTAGTAATAAAATCTGCCATAAATTTTGTGCATACATCTGCTTGAGCTAAGGGTTCCAGCAAAATCTTTGCTGCAGCCCATGTAGTTGAGTTAGACGTCTACAACTTCCTAGCTCTGGCTTTGCTGACCTGAACAGAAGGCACACCTTGTACCTGCCATCTGCAGTTCGCTGATGAATTTGCTCAAATATTGTTTCTTATTGTAGATCAATAACGCAAGGAGTTCCAAAGCTGGGGTCAGCCAAGCGTAGGTTGGCTAAATGTTCCCATTGATTGGCTGGTAAATTGGGGCTAGGTAACATACTAGTAATTTGATTCAAAACTAGCTTGTCAGCTCCAAATTGGTGAGCGGGATCATCAACTGGCTGAATTTGGTATGTGGTGATATCCTTTGTGTTTGTTACTGGTGACCCTAAAAGACCATGTACGGGTCTCAAATATTTTCACCTGGGCAACCCAAGTTTCTGCAAACAGTTACTAGTAATGAAATTTGCCTGGCTGCCTGAATCTAGAAGCACTATAACTGTGTGACTATTACCAAGTTTATCTTTTACACCAACAAGAGCTGTCGCCAACAAAGTAGATGACGTGTCTGCCAAACCTGTGAAGGTAGATGCAGGAGTCAATTCACTGCTTTCACTCTCATTGCTGTCTCTATTTGCACAGCCTGATAGTTCTTCAGCTTCAGAGGGGAATGTCATTTTCGAAATGTAACAGTGTATGATGTCTCAAGTTGCACTGGCGGCAGTTCATCTTTGAGGGACAGTTCTTCAATTTATGTGATTTTCTGAGGCAATTGATTGAACATTTAGGCAATGTGTGAGAGCCTTGACACAGTTCACACTGTGTCAATTCCTCTCCTGCACTTGCGACCAATGACCGTGTGACATATGGATGATTAAATTTCTGTGAATTCTTGTACTTCTGCCGTCCAGCCAAAGATTCAACCATACTTTGACAACCTTCAAGAAAAGTGGAACTGAGCAATTGTGGGCAATCTTGTTGGATCAACAATAGTGAGCTCCCATTCCTTTCTAAAGTTGGGATCCAGCCTCCCTTCAAACAGATGTAACAAAAGTGGGTCCCAAGTTTCAACCGATATATTCAAAACCTTTAATGCAGCTGTGAGTTCATGAATTATGGGTAACAACTGCAGCAGACTTGAATGGTTTCTTGAGGTTATATGAGGTGCATTAACAAGTGCATCAATATGATGAGAGACAATGAGACACCTACTGTTGTACCGTTTCCCAAGTAAGGTCCAAGCTACCTCATAGTTATCTGGGGTGAGTGAAAGAGACTGTATTAATGACAGTGGTTCCCCTAACACTGACGACTTCAAATACAACCGTTTTTTCACATTGCTGAAGGAACAGTTTTAAGCAACTTATATATCAAATAAATTAGCAAAGTTCTGCCACTGCCCAATATCACCACTGAATGTTGGCAGCTTTATCATAAAAAGCATTACCCTCGATGGAGATGCTGATGATGGGTGTTTTTGCTCATCAAAACTTTTGTGTATGTTTTCCAGATCCCGGCATGTGGCCTGGAATAATTTTGTTGGCGAAGGGTCTGTTAGTGCCTTTACACCTAAGGCCGAAGCTATTTGCATACTGTTTTTGGCACGCTTTAACTGTTGACGAGCCGCAACTATTTTGGAAGCCATTTTCATAACTGTGCATTGCAATTAACCTCAAAATGCATATGAACGACAACGCCCAGAGTCATTTAACCTCGTCACCCATGAAGATCAACAAAAATGTCAACCAACACTTGTTATATGTTCACGTTTTGATGTACATAATTATTGGCACTGACTGTAGTTTGCATTATTCACGAATCGTAGCATCCACGGGGTAGACAAACACATTCCAATTTTCTCATATTTGCTATTCCAGCCACTCACTTTCTCAAACACAGAAACATTTTTGAATCTCACACAAATTCGAAGCAATGGGAGTAGTGTGCGTTTTTATAACATGAAACGCGTAGTTCATACCGCGGCACACTACGCAGAAGCACGAAACGCGTCAGCATGAAATCACTTTGCGAACCGAAAACTGAACACGGAACAAAACTACTGTAATTCCCGTGGTCACATTCATGATCCGGCACCCAGAGGACCAAACGTTTAGTTGGATGGGAAAATTACCCAGCAATATTCGACAAAGTTTGTGGCGGCTGCAGGTCCGTCGATGGTTCGCACGCCATCTTTAAAGGACAACCGCCGATCGCAGCGCCACAATCTGTAATGTACAGGTTACAGCACTGGCCCCGGGAAATACAAAAACTTTAAATTAAAACTTGGTACGTGTCAACAAACACAACACGCATGATGATAAACAACCTCTGAAGGTTTTGACTTGTAGATTGGAAATCATGCAAATGCTATCAAACAAAGGTAATATTGTGTGCATAGTAGATATTACATTATTTCAATTTAAAGACACATGTAGTTGTTAATAGCTGGTATAGTACTCAAAAAATAGTTACTGGTACTTATTTCTATTGAGACGTTCAGTCTCATCCACAGTCGAGACCGAAGTATTAAAGCGTACTGCTTCCTGCCCTTTTAGCAGACACTTGCATACCTCTACTCTTTCTGTGTTTCACCATTATGTAATTCCATAGTACTGGATCATATTTCAGAAATGTGTAGTATTACATTTTAATTTTTGTTGAAAATTACATTTCGGTCCCGTTGCTACCTTTCTGTTATGGCTTTATCTTCCTAGTAAACTTATTTTTGGAGCTTTGCTTGCTGTGGTCAGGGAAATTGCATAATAGTTCTAAAAGTAATACACTAATGTTATAAAACTGAATGATACAGAACCTGTGAAACAGTATTTGCTATGGACAGTGGTTTCTATCACGAAGTGAAGTTGGTATCTGGATGCCACAAGACCAAACTGATGTGGAGTAGGTAAAAATTTTGTGGTTCAAATTTTTATAATACTTTAAGTCCTTGTTAGACAGACAGGTTATGTTCCCAGGAGGTGTCCGTTATGCAAAACGTGTGTTAATTAAAGTACATTTCCTCATAAGAAAAATTGTAATCTGTTAAAGTTAGGCACCTGGATTATGCAGAAATGTCTACATTTTGCATTCTATCTCAAAAAAATTGTTGAGTTATAGAAAAAATTACATATATGGGAAGAAAATAGTCTGCAATTTAATTATGGACAGTAAAATTTTCTACAAAATTTTTATCTCTGATGGTTTTGAATATATCTGCCAAAAACTATTACACAACAAATTTTTCTAACATAAGTCATCTTAAAATTATTGAGATTTTGTACCCTACAATATGTATTATTTTAACATCTCATTCCCGTAACTGATATGTAAAACATCAGGCTTATTAAATAATTTTTGTTGCCATTTTTTACATTATTGCTCATTTTCATGTCTTGTTTCACAAGTTACACACAGCAAAATGTCACATTGTGCAAGAAAAATATGAAACATGCAAACCATTTTTAAAGTAGCATTCAATTTGGTTATTTTTGTAGATGATGTCGATAGTAGATTTAGGAAAACCAATTTCTTGCGCAGTGTCTGAACATTGCTGTACCACGGCCAATTTAAGGCGAGAAGAACTGATCACTGACGTTTCTTTGTGGCAGGTCCAGCCCATTGCGTAGCCATTCTGCTGCAATGAAACTTAACAAACAATAAATAATCCAAGTAAACTTTAACAATTAGCAGACAATGTAGAATTTAACGAGAATAAACTTTAATGTATCGCAACGAACTAAACGCGCACTTTAACAAATAACCGGATATAATTCCTGATAATTCCAGCCTTGCAATATGACAAAAGGCGAGTGGTCGATTACAAACATAAAAAATTCTACTTCCAGATGGGGAAAAAATATGGTTCTAAGTAGCAGCGCATGCACTGTGACTTTAGTGTCTGTTGTTTAAATTAAAGGAAGCAAGTAATAGTGTTCATTATAGCAAGTGTCTATTAAACAAGTACATATTTGGTAATGAAGGACTTACTATATATAAAGTTTACATCACTTTGATTTGCTTCTAAAAAAATACCAGTTAATAAAGCATTCGAAGTCTGAGTAGCAACACCTCTACAAAACTATTTAATTACCTACTCTACTTTTTCCAACATTGTCTCTACCAGTTTGTTTTCTTTTATAGTGGTTTCAATTTGCCTTGTAGAGTTTATTGCCATATCTGTGCAGTGCCAACACATCATGCTTCATTACATTTCACATTACCAGCTCGTAGTTTCAAAACATCTGAAACAGTAATGAAAATGTGAGCTTGTGTTAATAAAATTTGCAGAGCTGCAAGGGGGAAAAAAATAATTTTTTTTTGTATATGAATAGTACTGTTTCTTTGGACTATATTTGCTGAATGACAAGATAATGATCTTGTATTTCATTGTTATAATTTAAGTTGTCTCTAGTCTCCACCAAAGAAGTCATGAACTTGCCTTATTAGTATTTTCTTAAAGTGCTGTGGTGTAGATGAGGCCTGATTCGCTGCTGATGTACGACAGTTGGTGTTTGCACAGTGGCATGACAACAAAAAGGGTCAGGGTTTACATTATCCCTACCTAAATTTAGTAAAAGATGCCAGAATGAGAGTAAATGGTCACCCAAACTGGTTTTGTTCACAGAAATGCATTGATACAGTGTATAGAATCTTAACGAATTGTTATAATGTATTTCTGATACTATTCAATATGTGTTTGTTTCTGGGTTGTAGGCTTTTCTCCATCACCTAAAGGTATGCATGCTGCACTGTGTGTTTGCAGGCACTGGTGACGACCCAGCTGCAGGCCGGGGGAGGCCCCAGCTGCTTCCAGCAGTCCATGTCCACCCTGCTTTCTCTCGCTAGCACAGCCCATGAAGTGGAGGCGCGCACTCACGCCTTCAACATCCTGCGCGCTCTTTACCGCTACTCTGCACTGGGCGAGCTGGTCACCCCCTACGTCGCCGACGGAGTCAAGGTCTCCATCAGGGGCTTTCGAGGCAACACATGGGCTGTAAGTATAGACTGACTTGAAGCCACTGAAAAGGACACCCACCCAAAATAATATTAGTTGAGGTTACCTTCATTCCAGGTCCAGCACTTGTGTGTTGAAATATTTCCCAGCATCCTCAGTTGTTCAGTATATTATTGAAAGAACGTAACTCTTGAAACATGTATATGTGTTATGTGAGCATAAAAAGAATAATTTTAATGTTTAAGTTAAAACAGAGTGTTCAATTTCCACAGGCAATTGGAAAGGTTGGCATGAACTTGTGCTGTTGGAAACCATTGATGATTTTTGATTTTTGTTGTGCTTGCAAGTAACCTGGATTTCTGCATTCTCAGAATTTTTGTCGGTTAGTTTCTAAAATTATGGTTCACATGGTACTCATAAGTCTGGATAGAGTTGGTGATCCTTCTTGATTATTGGAAATTAAAGTGAGTAAAGAGAACAGTGGTATATGAGAGACATTTTGCTTAAATTAGTGATGGACGAGTTTGATTTTTACAGCTTCGAGTCGAGTCAAGTCAAGTTTCAAGTTGTATGAAAGTTGAGTCGAGTTCAGTATAAAAATATTTTAGTTAAAATCAAGTTTGCGCCATAAATTAAAATGTTTACATATTTATATGGGTATAACGCCACACCTTATAACATCCTTTTTCCTCCTCTTATAGTCACAGGCAGTGTTCGAATTGGAACTTTTTGTTAACAAAAAGGTCATGTGACCCATTTTTTCCTCCAAAATCTATTGCGTATTTTTGTAATTTATGTTTTGCAAGCTTTGAAGCTATCAAATTACAAATTACCAAACCACCGCCATATTAGTTTTGCCTGTTTGAAACGTTTAAATGCACATAATAGACGAGGTTATTGGAATAAAAAAATGTTTATTGTACTCACAATATTTATTTTACAAAGCAAGTTGCTGAAACATTCTTCAAATAGGTATTTTGTCATGACAAAATTTATGTTAAGTAACAATTTCACATCATATTGGTTTCATTTTGTTAATTTTAAATTTTTAGTTGCCCTCAAAAAACTTTTTTGAATAATTACTGTTTTTTTTATGACTTTGTGTTACTTTTAATTTTGGAATAATGATAACATCAAAATAATAGCTGCATAGTGTGCTAGACAGTTTAAGGTCGTGGTGTTCGGACTAAACTGTACAAAATGGTAAATACAAATTACAAAAAACAAAACTCGAAACAAATTAGAACACGGCCACAGTTTACCAAGTAAAAAGTTAGGGACTATTTTCTACCAACAAGAATAATTCTTTGCCAGGGTGAGTGATTCACAGCACTACTTTTTTCCCTCTCGCCGATGAGTGAATTACTATGGTAATGTCATCCACGTGATGCTAGTAGAAAAAAATATAACTATTAAAGGCGTGGGGTGGGAGGGTAGCTTACAGGCTGGTCCTCAGCATGCCATCTCGTCACTGGATGAGCAGTCAAGCAGTCCACATTTAAAGTTTTTGTTACCTAATAGTTGTTGCTTTTTGAACATGTGTTTTTAAAACAGTAATTAGATGAGAAAAGTAAAGACAAATGTTACAGTTAATCCATATTTCTGCTGAAGTTGTGATGTGCCATGAGACAAAGGATTTTCATTTGGCGTGAGTCCAAACTCACCCACCTCTGCGACCGTTCATTGCGCTGTCAACAACAACAGCCCCAGCTGAGCACCATGCCGTCGATGGGAACATCTACAGTGGCCGTCAGCAGCTGTTACGTTTCGGTGTTTGGGAAAGCACCCACTTGCCCAACACTGCACAAACAACCCCGTGGTTTGGATTCCAAATGAACGGCACACGTGCTTCAATGTAACACTACGCCGTCAGGGCGTAGCACAAATGAACGCATCAACTGACATTGTAGCGCCCCTGATCATGGCGAGGACGAACAGTGGACGCCAAGTGCCACCATGTGTAGCGTTTGCAGTGGTCCCCCATAAAGCAGAGTCTAATTCTTTTTAAATTTTCCTTAGGGGATATTTAAGGACCTAAGGGAATTACAACATAATTAACGGTTACGTTAAATAAGTATCTCAACAACTTACAATTTGGCCATGTGGGCTTCACCCATGCCAACTTACACAACTGCCCCAGAGTCATCACATGACTGGGGACCAGTTACAGTTCTTATAGTATTCATGTTTTAATTGGTTTTGAAGAGTAACATGTTATGTATGATAAAGCAACGGCAACGGTTTACGGACTGGGACAAACAGTCAACGGGCCAACGGCCAAACGTAAACCCAACAGCACAAAATTATGTCAGTGTTATTGTTTTTGTATGTAAGTTGTTAAAAGGGCAAATGGTACTCGTTTAATTAGTTTTAAGGAGCTTTCACAGTGTTCATATGTAATCAAAGGGCCAGAGTACTTTGCTCTAATTAATTTTTTTAATATTTTGCATTTTTTTTCTTGTACGCTTGCGCTACCAGCGTCTCACGTTGAGAAGCCAGAAAGACCCCTACGGCCATAGTAGTCTAGAGCAGGCAAAGGACGGAGATGAATGATTGTGACCGCGCCTCCTGGGCACATCATCATTTGTAACCAATCATCAAGGACAATAGTTTGTTTTCTCATTTAACCGAAACATTAACGTAAAGTAACTTCTTTTAGCCCGGGATGAGCGCCTAGGACTCGACTACAATGTAACGTCTTTGTACGCACCACGTGCTATTTTACAGTGAATGCCGCAGACAGGTTCTAGTGAGTCGGGCTCGCTTAGGCCGATAATGACTATTATCAGGAGTGTAGTGACTCAAGAAACCAAATAAATAATGTGTCATCCCACACATTTGAGTTTTCTTTGAGATCTCGCTGCTTAACAGCATTTAGGGAACTGGCCCACCAACCAGCTAATCCAGGGTTCTATGTGTTTATTTCAGTGTGATTATTAATGTTTTAATTTTGTGAGTGTTAATTGGCGTAGTGGAGTGGCACGTAGAGTGCCATTATAAGCACCATTACACGTTACAACGGATACCCGCGAACGATGTTGGACCGACTGCGAACATTGTACGGCTAGAAGCCAACAGTTCGTACCAACAAACAACCCACTTCATCCACCGTCACGGAGGATCGATGAGGCAGACCACCTGGTTGGTCAACCACGGCCCGCCCGTTACAACAGCAGAGCAGCCGGGGCAGTCTCCGGTAACTGTTTTTCCCCCGAACGTGCATGTATCAGTGTGTACAGGCGTCTCCATCATCATCCCGTCCCTGACTAATGTCACATGTTTAAATACAGTGAGTCCTATGGTTGTATGTATTTGTCACTGCCTTGCTGAGACTGTACCTGTCAACCTTGACAAGGGTCCCTTTATCTGATGTCGCCCAGAGAGGTGGGGCAAAGAGGAAGCGCTTCGCTGGTGAAGCAAAATGGTTCAAGTCACGAATATAACACCCACCGGATTTTATCACAAACGTCAACCAAGTGACAAGGCATGTAGCCTAGTTATTTTTGTCATTCCTGTGCAACTTTAGCGGTTTAGTAACGTAAAATTATTGATTCGCGAGACACGAAAGGTGATTGTTAGGTGCAAATATTTGTTGTTTATAAACTGAAAGTACCGTGAGTCGATTTGCACATTCAGTAACCCAATGTCTGCTGTAAAAAAAACTTGACTCGAGTGACGAGTCAATCTTTGTTGACTCGATTCGACTCGACTTGATTTTTCGAAACTCGGCACATCACTTGTGGAAATCTGTTTACATTGTGAAATAAGAACTAAAGCATAATATACAGATTCTGTGACGCTGGGAGAAATGTTTTCACTGGTTTTAGTTCCTTTCTTAAAATAGCAGATATCCTCGTATGATCTTAGAGGTGGGTTGGATTGCAGCTGGCTCCCCATGAGAATAATCTCATGGGGAAAGTGTAGTCATGGGTTTGCTAAAGGCAGTTCTGATGAGATGTTTACTGGTGGGTGGCCTTGCTGACTAATTTATCTCAGGTAGGTGTCATCATTGGATGGGTTAGTGGTATATAGGTGAGAAATGTTTTGGAAGGGTTAGTGGTATGTAGGTAAGACATGCTTGGAAACAAAGCTTCCAACAGATGAATTTTGCATTCAGTGTGGTCTTTCTTAGAGCTGTGCAAAGCTGCTGTAACCTCCAGTTTGGTACTTGGTCCCGCTAGCAACGTTCCGCTTGCCAAGCGACCGAGCTGAAGACCAGTAGATCAGTCTTCCAACCTTGCCTAACCTCTGCACCCTAACATCCATCAGGCTGTGTTCACCCCTTTCTGGCCACACACTATCTACCTATCAGGTCTACCACACCCCCCTTATGCCTCACTGTACGGCTGGACGGGGCAAGGCTGCCAATTTGGGGCTAGCTCAGGCTGGGGTATTGAAGAGTAGCTGTTCAGTTGACAACCAGGTTGACACCTGGAAGAAAGAGGAGGGGCCACATGCCAGAGAGGGTCTGCATCGAACCTAGCTCGTTGAATGCTCACCTGAACTTCATCTGGCACGTACCTCGTGCAGTATCTCCGCTGCCGCCAACACTGCCAAAGAAGACGTCTACCATCGTCCAGCAAGCCCACATTACTAAGGTAGTTAGGCCCCTTAACGTTACACCCTGACTAGGGTACCCACTCACAAGCACAATATTCATAACACAACGCTCAATCATAGAAGTGGCCAAGCTTAGCAACGTAGGCACCAGGAAAAACCCTGTGCAAGTGGCAACCATTGCTACACAGTCGCCCAGGGGGGGAAGTACCTTGCCACCGCCCTCTAACTGCCAATCCGACTAATGGTGAGCGACGAGACGACAGTCTGGATGGGCTAGTCCGATAGTTACACTGTTAAACTAAACCAATACTGTACTGTGAAGATTACGCAGGAAAACCTGACTTATCTTAAGACGTGTCTCTGTGTTAGTCTGCAGTACTGCCAGCGGTCGCAAATCCTCTGAAATGACACTGCAGACAAAGGATATATTAGCCGCATTGCCGTCATGTTTAACCTTAAATTAGCTCAAAGACTATAAATGGCATACTTTTGTGTTTTGATGTCATCCGCCGCCCTCCAGCCTCATGGAACCTGCCATCCTCTTTCTGCGGCTAACACACTTAGTGATCCTGCCAGACATCAAACCCCGGCTCCCTTCCCAACGAGAAGCTGATGACGAAAGCCAAG
The DNA here is from genome assembly GCA_002778355.1 of Clitarchus hookeri. NCBI lineage: Eukaryota > Metazoa > Arthropoda > Insecta > Phasmatodea > Phasmatidae > Clitarchus > Clitarchus hookeri. The sequence continues at coordinate 105,003 of NQII01001310.1, forward strand.
CCACTGTCGCACACATAACCAGCTTAAGGGGCGGGCCGACTTCCTGCCCCAAGCTCATCACTCGTGTCTCGTCATAAAAAAAAACATCCAGGAAATTGGAAAGTTGACTAACGTTAGTTTTAAGCATTAACCAGACATTTTAACAATTAAAAGGTAATCAGTTCTAAAATGAACTTATAAGTTAAAAGTTATCCATATTTGTAACAATTAATTTTAATAATTAATTTTTTAAATCATTAATCCCAAGTATGGTGCTTAACACCAAAACTATTAGAAGCATTTAAAGCAAATATGTATTCAATACCTTGAAGGCACAATTTGACTTAGGAATGCACACCTGTGTAGTTTTAATAACAAATGTTCAATGACTATGTAATACCATAGTGGTATGCATACAGATGGCTGACAACTTATTTTGTTTTGTTCCTTTTGCTCAGTCAACTTTCTTTGCTAATAAGAATTAAATTTAATGAACTTACGCCATAAACAATTGAAAGAACTTGTGAAATGGAAGTCAGTTCCACCTACTGTCCTGTTCCCATTTAGAAATTGCCTCTTAATACTGAAATTGGCTGCCAACTAATTATATTTTTAAGAATTTTAAAACATACGTTTAAGGTGTTGATTTTTATTTTTTTCGATACTATTAGATAAATGAGGTATTGAGCTTTCAGTTTTATGTTCTTATTTTATTTTTATTTTTTAACTTTGTAAATCATATAAGTTGATATATTTTAAAATAATTGTGTGTTAATGTGTTAACTTGTATTCTACCATCTTATGTTGGCAGGAGCGCAATTCGGCGACACTCTTGTTTGGTGCATTAATCACACGGATATTTGGTGTGCCACGAAGCAGGGATGATAAGTTGCGCATGACTGGTCGCGTGTTTTTTCACCGATACCCACAGTTGTTTGATTTTTTGTTGGAAGAACTGCAAAACATCACAGCCACAATGGCACAAGACTCAATAGATACTCCTCAGCTGTATCCCAGTCTTTATCCTGTGCTCGTGCTGCTCTCGCGCCTGTATCCTTCCTCTCTTGAGGGCACCGATTCTAAGCTTCAGGTACTGCTTTATACGTAGTAGTGTAGAGCATGTTTACTGCTTGGGAAAGTAGTTTGAATGGAACATTAAGTCAAAGAACAAGTAAATGTTATATTTAGTATATTTAACACATATATTTGCATTACCGTATTATCCTGTGTATATTTCGGTACTTTCTTCCAGAAATTTTTGCATCCAAAGTTGAGACTCGGCTTGTGTGGTCATCTCAGCAAAATTTAATGTGACCAGTAACTTTGATGGTACAGCTGATGACATTTTATTTGAGCATTATATTTGTACACCTCCTGTAACAAATATCTGCTTTGTTGCTGTAAACGTCTTGTGGTAGACACCGAGTTCACTGTCATACCCATGCACTTGGCGGGAGGAAAAGCAGTCTTATGCGATAACAAATTCAACTATTTTTGAGTCGTATATATTTTTCTCGAAAACTATAATCTCCATGCAAGGCTTGCACTGCTACTTTCCAAATTGGTTTCTGAGGGGAAAGTATGCTACTGGTACTTGGGTAACTATGGTATTTGTTATGAGTACGTTGATTGTTACTACAGTACTTGAATGTGACGGTGGTCGCTAAGAATTGTGTGTGGTGTTTGCAGCTGACTGTGTACATACCTCATGTGATGGCTTGTGGTCACAGCTGCATGATACACACACGGACACTCGCTGCCAGGGCGTTGGTGCCTCTGGTCACACCCAACATATTTGTCACGTACCTCTCGCAGATGTTTCAAGAGTTATCTGCCAAGCAAGGTGTTCTGCAAAATCGTAGACATGGACTCCTTCTTCAGGTTTGTAAGTTTATGAAGTGTTGTTTTGTGAAACTTGTTCCTAGTGAGGTTTTTTTTTAAATCTATGATATGGTGTTTTACAGTATTCATGATATTGGTGGTGTCTTTATCATATGATCAGCTCTTTTATACAGTTTTTGCCTGTATATTTCTAGACCTTTTAAACTGTGAGGTTGTGCAGTGGTAGACATTTAGACCAGCGTTTGGGATGATCCGAGTTCAATTCCCGGTCCAGCCATCCAGATTGTTGTTTTCTATGGTTCCTCAAAATCACTCCTTGCAAGTGGTTCTTTACTACAAGCCATGGTTAATTCCTTCCTCTCGCTCCGCTCTTCTGAGCAACTTGCTCATCTCTAATGAACTCGCTATCGACGAGACTAGACCCAAGTACATTTTAAACTTGTTTGCATTTTATGTTTCTTAATCATTTTATTTTATGAATTATTATACACTTTTATATTTTTTTAATGATTAATCCAATGAATGTGAAATCTTTGTGCATGTGTTGTGGTATTCATTGGAAATTGCCTCAACAAAAACAGAGCTCTTGATCAGCTGCATAAATGTAGGATTGCCCTCCAGTGTATGCCATTATAGTATAATTCAAGGCAGTACATATTTGTTTGGCATGTGAACTGTGTAGCAAAATGTATGAAATATACATATTTTTAAAATGGAACTAGATAACTTATCAGTCTCCTTTCTTACAGCTTGGAAGTACAACTTTTAAGGCTGCTTGTGTATTGCAGACATTACCTTGGAATCCTTTACATATAGGCAAAAACTGTATTTTGACTGCCATGATTACTGTATTCACAAGTATTCTTATCACATTTGTGTAATAAGCTGCATTGTAGTTTTCCTAAAATTTTCTAGAAATAAAATTGCATGATCACTGTTGCACAGTGAAAAGACAGCATGTCATTTCACAGTTTTAGGTATGCATAATGGCAATGAGGTATTTGATGTGTAACCCAGTTTTGAACCATAGCACTCTCTTCCTTGTGTGGCTCAAACACACTTTAAATTATTGGTCATATTTCTGAAGGGAATACTGTTTCATAAAATAAATTAGGATGTTATAGGCTGTTCATGTTAAAGTGAGTACTTCTGGAATCAACTTTAAGTGGCTGTTTGAAAACCAGTTTGGGTGTTTTTGAAAATGTGTTTGGTTTTTATAGTGAAGAAACCATAACATTCTATTCAGAATTGAGGATGATTCTAAGTTCATTAAAGTCTTCATGCTACAGAACAACCAGAGGGATAAGTAGTTGACCTGGGTTTGTGTTCCAGCATTAGAAAAGACTAGCTGAATGTGTTTATGAACACAGGGTCTGAAGTAACCCTTGGGGGAACCCCAGTTTCTTCCATCAGATAGCTTGATGGCAGCAACAGGTATTCAATTTTACTAAAATTAATTCAATAAAAAAATAATGAAGTTATAAACAACCTAAACATAATAAAAAAAATTTAAGTGTGTGCAGATTGGTTTTAACTAAGCATTATCTAGACTGTCTACATTCCATCTAATATACTGTTTTGCAATGCGACCACCCCATAGTGATTTGTAGTCAGTTCCCCCAGCCCATCACTGCACTGCATTGCACTGCTCTGTTAAGTGCCCGGTTTTGGGCACCTGGATGGTTAGGCAACGTGGCCCACAAATCCAGCGGCGCACAGGGTCACCGGGCAAGGAGACAGCTGTCTTGCACGAGAGAGACAGACATGTGCAGCCCAGCAATGCAGTGTCGAAGCTGATATAGTGGGATTGTGTTGTGTGCTTGTTGTCCTAATTGCCATCTGTGGTTCCTTGCATCGCTTCTCTATTCCTGCCGGGATATTGTATAACTATGGATTGAGGGCAGTGAAGCAGAGCGATGTGGGCAGTCACCCACTTACTCTCTCAAGGAAATGACTGCTGCGAAAGGAGTCTTGGATTCCAGTGATAAGTAAAGCTGGTCCCTGTGTAGCTACTTGTGCTGTAAGGTTAAGTTAGGCTGTGCTAGGACCAGTTATGAACTAAAACGGGACTAAGAGCAGCCATATTTTTGAATTGTTATATGTCAGCTGATTAGATGAAGATAAGTAACTTTAACAGTACTTTCTGTAATATTTGTAGTAAACTGATTGTTCAACTCTAACTTTAAATGTGTGTACCGACTTTGGGAATTACTTTAGGTATTGCCTTGTACACATATTTTCGAAGTGATCCTGCAGATGAAATTTGGTGGTTGCAGTCATGTCTTCTGTTATAATTGTGTTTAATGTCTGTAACTTGGTTTTATATTATGGAAGGTTTGGTCAGAAAATACAGTGTTTTTAGAATGTGATCTGTTCAAAGGAATACGTTAAAGTTCTGAACCCTAATGTTTAGACACTTAAGTAGCATTAAAAGTAAAGAAAGTAAAAAGTATCAGGTTGAGATTTAGTACTGAAGCCTACGGGATAGATAGTAGTACTGGACCTAAAGTGGCTTTAAATTTGTACAAAGGTAGGCTGCTAACTAATTTACAGCTGCTGCGCCTTAGCACCCACAGGGGTCCACGGATAAACTATCTTCCTGGGGTGCTGGTTCTATCCAAGGGTTACGTTTACCCAGTACCTCGGCTGGAGGTGCAAAAAAAAAGGGTTAGAGGGTGCTCTTGGCTTGACTACAGACTGGTGACGTTCCCAATGTGCCTGTATTCTCAAGGATTGTCTCTCGACGTCTTTTTGTGAGTTTGATTAAGAACACCCAAAGGTATCTTCCATCCCTAGATCTCGTTGCATGGGGATAAACCCTAAGACGCTGCCAAAATGGCTGGTGTAGCTGGTCGGATGATGTCTTACAGGCGGGGTGAAGAGATTCGAGGTGGGCTGTGGGGGTTCGGCATAAGCTTGCTGCCGTTGCTGTTCAGCCCAGTCCCTTTCTCTATCCTTAATGCCAGGGGTGACTGTCTCTGAGGGATGGGATGCTGAGGGCACTTATCAGGCTGAACTGCCTTCTTATGTTCTCCTCGACGACAGGAGTACAGCATGTGGTAGGCAGTATGGTCGATGGAATGAAGAGGTGGTGGTAGGTGGCTGCAACTTAGTGTGGTAAGAGAGGTACAAGGTGGGTAGGAGGGTTCAAGGTGGTCCCTGATGTTCAAGTCTGCAATTTCCTTACACTCCGTTGGTGTGCAGTCGAAAGACAGGTAAATATTTCTCCCTCCCTCCAATTCTCTGTCCCCGGCACCGACAGTTCGAGACATGTTGGAAAAAACAGAGATAGGTTGTGCCAGGGGCCTTGGGCCATGAGCTCTCATTCTCCAATCCTTTGTCTCCGGCAGTTCAAGATGTGGTGGAATGAACAGAGGTTGATGAGTAGAGAGGCGTGACTCCTGGTTCTCCTTCGGTGTTTTGAGTGTAGGCCTCCAGGTATCATGCTCGTGAGTACTGTCTGAATGATCAGAGAACAAGCCGAGACAGCCTGCATGGCCACTGCACCGGGTGCCATATACGGAAGTGATGTACACTTATTGAGAAATCATTCCCGCTCCTAACTGTATTGTAGCCCTACTCTGTTTTCCCCTCCGTCTTTTCGGGCTCCACCAGATATGGCTGGTTGCTGTAAATAGGATTGAAAAGAATGCAGGTGGGAACAATGTGTGGCAATGTGGTTTCTGGGTAGCAAAAAAGTCTGATATTGCAAGATTTATTACCTCAGGCAAGCAGAACAAACACTCCCGGCACGAATGTTAATGGTGCAAAACATCTCTCAAGCTCCTAATTACTTCCACTGACTGACTTAAATATGAACATGACTAAAGCAGCACAGCATGCATGGCGGTCGAGATCTCTTAAGGAGTGCTGGCTGGCTCAACTTTGCTACCTGCTCTCTAGGGCCAAGGTATCCAGGCCCCCTCAAGTGGAAGAGAGAGCTCTGGAGGTGTCTGTCACTGTAGATAAACTGGCATTTTTCGACCCACAGAGCAATATATAGGTGCAGTGATGGGCCAGGGGTGCATGGGGTCTTGGCTATCCCCACCTCTTCTCACCAGCACAGACAAGAGCTGCGCGAGTAACAGGGGGCGGCTGTGGATCGCATGTCTTTCTGGCTGCGTGCATACAGGGAAATTTGTTGTTGCAGGTTGCATCACCACTTGATTAGTAGCAGGATACCCTTTGTTAATCCTTCCCTGGTCAGCTTTGCTGCTGTCTGGTAGGTATAATTACGGATCGTGAATAAGGCAATTTCAGCTGCAGGAGTTGGTGTTTGGAGGTCAGGAGTGTGACATGTGTCAATACTATATAAACTTCTTTTTTAATGCCTTTAATTTCCACGTTCCCCTCTTCAATTAAGTGTGTGTACTTACATTGCTTACTGCACCTTAACTTGTGTGAATTTGTTAAATAACAGTATCCTTTGTCAGGATAATAATAGTATAAATTGTTTGACTTGGTTATCCTTGAATGTTCCAGATTGTTCACTTGCTCAAAGATGCGACTCACACTAGCTCTATTGGTGACAAACTAAAGCAGATTGCCAACACCTGGGTGACAGAGTCAAAGTGGTTGCTCCTTGAATCTGCTGGTATAAGCTTGATCATGCAGGAGACATATCTGAGAGTACTGGCACTCCTTGGTGATAACTACTTCACATCCATACATGCAGCAACATGGCAGGAGTTGTCTGACCACCTTGAATGCACTGTGTTTGGAAACACGCCTTTGAGCGCTGCTATTGGCAAGCCAGTGTTTGAAGAGACTGCTACGCTGGTACTGCTCCAGGTTGCCATTTCTTTGTACACGCCACCTCACGAGTTTTCACAGAAACTTGGGACGCTTCTTGTCAGGCTCCTCGGGCATTCTCGAGTTGAAGTCGTGATGACCACCCTGCGCTTCATCCTCAGTGTCTTTGAAGATTTTGCTGAGGCGAACCTTGAAGACGAAGATTTGAGATTGGTGGAAGTGCGCAGTTGGAACCCGAGCAACAAGTTGCACCTGAAAGATGAAATCAGGCGGCATGCGGACACGATCCAGACAGTTGCTGACCTTGCTTTGTTTGAAAGCATGTATTCTCCGTGCAGAAGACTGGTATTCAGGCTGCTGTGCAATTTCCGAGAAGCGTTCTCGATGGTCGGGTGGAACAGTGTTGACAAGTTGGACATGTTGCTTTGTCTCTGCAGGGAAGAGCACGAGAATGTCAGCTATGCTGTTCTGCTCTCTCTTGGTGCCCTGGTATGTGTTCACCATGAAAAGAAACAAGAGGTAAGAGTTTCACTTTAGTACAGAATTTACCTGTGTATTTTTTAAAATTTGTAATGTTTATATATTCACGTAACTTGTTTTCGTTTTGCTAGTAATATTAGTTTTTTATGAAAATCTGTATCTCATCACTGCCTAAGGTTACTATTACATAACATTTCAAAAATAATTTTCTAAAAAGTGAAACAAGACACATGAACAAGTTCTCACAGATAGCAGATAGAAACAAACATGATGAGTAAAGGTTACAAGTAGGCCGCTAGGCACCAAAAATGTATAAAATGACAGAAACTCAAGTACTCACAGTCTAGTACTCGTCAACAGGTACACACACAACGAAGAACAACACATTTTTCATGTGGTTTCAACCACTTGAAAGATTTGTTGTCCTTCTTTATGTGTGTGCCTGTTGACGAGTACTAGACTGTGAGTACTTGAGTTTCTGCCTTTTTATATATTTTAAATAATTAGATGGGGTTTTTATGCATTGATGTGTGATGGTTCAAGTTCTGGTGACTGGACACCAACTTCCTAGGTAGTGAATGATGGTACACTTTGTTTGGGCAGGCAGTTTGTANATGTGTGTGCCTGTTGACGAGTACTAGACTGTGAGTACTTGAGTTTCTGCCTTTTTATATATTTTAAATAATTAGATGGGGTTTTTATGCATTGATGTGTGATTGTTCAAGTTCTGGTGACTGGACACCAACTTCCTAGGTAGTGAATGATGGTACACTTTGTTTGGGCAGGCAGTTTGTAGTTACCGATGAGCGTAGATGCCGATGGATAAACTAGAATATGGTGGTAATTTTAAACTGTGAAGATTTAACTGTACATAGCAGGTATGTACTGTCAAGTTATGATGGTGTAAGTGGCGTGTGACGGCCAGGGAATGGGACATCACGTCAAGTAGGTTTTAGTTTCTGTGCAAGTCAGTTGGGCAGGTAGAGGATGGACTCTACTGTGGAGGCTGCTGGATTATGGCACGTTTGTATCGCACAGGTCCCTTGTATAATGTCAGGCGTGTTGGCCGCCGTCCAGGCACAAAGTCCGTGAGTGCGAGGTGATGCCTCCAGGAGTCTGGAGCACATGGGGTGGCTGGCTTACCACTGGCGTTGGTTCCCTTCGGGTGTTGGCTGCGGCTGGAGAGGGCGACGAGGCAGGCTAACCATGATGTCACTTGGCTGTTGGTACGTCTGCGGGTTGGCTGGTGCTGGTGTCCCGGCTGTTGACATCTCGTGGGCTGGCTCGTCAACGGGAATCACTCTCAGTAGGAGAGGGATCCCCCGTCATAGAAGCTCCTCGGCAGGGTGGGCAGCTCAGGGAACCCTACTTGGGAGGTCAAAGAGTTTGGAGGGGAGGGTAGTAGAGTGAGGCTCCACTAAGTGTCGGGCAGTTTGTGCTCTCTCCCAGGGAGATAAACAGCTGAGGGCCAGTCTATGCTGATTACTTAGGGGGTGGCGAGATGCAAGAATAGCAGCTGTCCTCCATGCGTTTCTCTTGCTCCTTCATCGGTGGGCGAACGTCATGAGCAAGAAGGCCACTACAGTTCACCCTGTAGAGGGTGGCAGGCAGCAAACCCCTAGTTAGAGTGTAAACCAGAGGTTCCTGGGTCAAGCCTTGTCAGACCTGACACCTCCTCCAGCAAGTTTATACGCTCTGGAGGGAATGGGTTAGCTGACTTAGTTGGCCCATATGCTTCGTCGTGTGTCTTTCTAGTGGTTGGGGCTCTACGGTACGTGTGCACCAGTTACCTTCACGTACCTATTCCACAGTAAGGGTGGCTGTCGACTTTGTGGTGTATGAGACGTACGTGCAGTCCTGGTTAGGGGCTGCCCGCAGTCCTACTCTATGTCAGAAACCGTTGCCAAATCACGGTCCCCTGCTACTCCCTTCTAGGGTGATGCTTACCAGGTTGGAGAAAAGGCACATGTTCACTTCAGAGCAAGGAAAGATAGAAGTTAGCTGGAATGTGTGTTACTCTCACAAGAATAGAACACGGTGACCCGTACTATCTCTTACCTCTAAACACACTAGGTGTTCAAAGGACTTTTTATAATGGCAAGACAGGTGTAGGGGCCTGTCGGCTTGAAAATCGTGGTTTGTAGTCCTGATGAGACCCGGGGCACCATGTGTGGTGTGCGTGTTAGGTGTGGTAATCCTTGACGGCACGTGTCGGCCACACTGGTAGTGAAGGCGTCAGTAAAGAAGGCTGGTAGAACTCTGGAAGCTCACAGGTGAGTCCTCAAAAGGACTGTGGCTGTTAGTAGAGAGGCTTAACATGACTGATGCTAAGGCGAGCTACGTGAATAACTGGCGGTGTTGGCTCCTCATGGAAAAGGGTTTGGCAGCCTGTCCTAGCACTGGATGGCGCGAGGACAAGCTGCCTCACCACAACTGATGTTTCCGCCGGGCACACTGCGTTATATTCTGCTGGCTGGGGGGGTTCCTTCGTGCCTCAGGCGCTTCGGTTATCTTCGGCTGCCACCCTTCGGGTTCGGGTCAGGCAATGATTCTGCTGCCATCTCTCGGCGGGGTGGTGGCAGGGTGGTTTGGCAGCTATGCGGGCAGTATCCGCCGCTCTCTTAGGGGCAAACTCTTGCATTCCAGCGGCTTCTTCTCGCCGGGATTACAAATGGCAGAGGCAATGACGTGACTTCCTTTTACTATTATGGCGCTGGCCTTGGAGCACGAGATGATGCGAAGTCGAAAAGAATAGTGGATAGGAAGCGGCATGCGTCATAGTATATTTCAGTTTCAAATGTTAAGACATGTTGCCGCTTGAATCTTAGGTTGAACTGGTGGGCTAGTTCCCAACATTCAAATTTTTCAATAATGCTTGAATGTGGTAAAGCCCTTGTCACTCTTGGTATTGTAGCAGGAGTGAAGCTTCTTGTTACTGGATGCACATGTGCTGCAGTTGGCTTTTCCTGTAATCTTTGGCCTGTTTTGTTTCTACTCTGTGAGTATTCTTTCTCTGCCAAAGTGTGTTAGAGATGAGGCTGGTATATTTTGAATTGCAGTGCTTGTACTGTAACATATAGATCAGGCTGCCTGTAATGTAGTTATAGCTGCTCTGAATAGGTATGTATGTTTGTTTTGTAAGTTTCCTGCTGAAGGAAGTGTAAAATTGATGGATCTGAGTGATTTTAAGAACAGGTTTTGAGTTAATGGTGATGAAACCAGAATTATTATTATGTCCAAATTTTAGGATGATTCTTAGTATGTTGAGGCCATCATTATATGGAACAACCAGAACCACTGCCTGTTCTGTATATTTGATGTACAAATCGCAAATAAAAATGGCAGTGTAAAGGATGCCACATTGCGAGGATGTGGCAGCCTTGCTGAATGTATTCTGTCATCTTTAAGGCCCCACCTCCAACTTGGGGTTCAACATTGTGTCCATATTGAGGACACTGGCCACTTTGTTGAACATCTGAAAAATGTAGGCACAATCCCTCAAGATGAATGAGCATGTATACTTATCATTGAGGAGGTCGCATCCCTCTACGCACAAGAACATTCCACATGCTCATCTAGACTGCCATCAATATAATATTATCTAAACCGACAACTCCCAACAGCAAACATCTACACCATTTCTGGTTAAGCTTACAAGGTTCATCCTCAGCAGTAAAAACTTCAGATTCCAGGACAAACATTATCTTTAGATTAAAAGTACAACTATGGCTACTTACTTACATGGCCCCAACCATATCGCTGTCTGCAATTTATTGACGGTATCTCCAAAATATGGACATACACAGAGCACTGCCTTATTTACTTCATGAATAACCTAAACAGACGTAGTGTGCTTAAGTTTACTTGGTCATATTTAAAATCACATGGCTCATTCCAAAATGTTGAGCTCTTTTCAATGCACAATTGAATCACCTGTCCACTCTGAACCCACCAACAACCTTCAGTATCTATATTTACACAGGTACAACCCATTCCATGGAAAGAAATTCTTACAATACAGTCTTGCTTCTTTAGTCACAGTGACCTGAACGAACAGCATGATCAAAAAGCCAAGTCTTTCATCAGCAAGGGCTATGATCCTTTTTCTATCAAGAAATTCAGAAGCCATTTCAGACACTGGATTATAAACCAAGGTCAGTAATGTAGTATACTGCTGGTTGTCGTAGAGTCCTTGACAAACTGAGGACTATCCTCAAGTGGTGGACACATAATTTTAGTTTCCTTGCCACTTGTGCAAAACCTCTTGATTGGTTTTCAACCAACCATTACTACAGTCACCAGTAAAATCACCACTCCCAGAAGACCTCACCCATGCAGTACCTAATAGTCCACGTTGCATCGTCTGTGCTATTTGTTGTCCCTCCAATTCAATCTGCAGGAGATTTATGAACAGAAACGTATCCTATCCAAGACAGTTACAACTGAGCTGCAGGAAAACTTGATCTTCTTGCTGCAATGCAATTGATAATCACTACAAGACAGAAGACACTGACACACTAAAGCATAGAGTGAATGGCCTCAAAGTAGACACACTTTTCTATCTACTAGTACCATCTTCTGATCACTTTAACAGTGGTTTCAGAATCTTATTGTCGGGGTAGTATTTTCAGTCAGTAGTAGTTATGTCGTTGTTTTTAGAGTTTGTCGATGGTCCAAAGTTTTTAGAATTCGTGAACATACTATGTTCAGCTGTTCTTTAAATGGTATGTTCATTATTACAGACCTTAGTATGTAGTTGACTTTTTTGATTTCCTTTGAAATCTTAAAAAGAGTAAAAAATTGAATTGTTGATATTTCTCAAGGCTACTTGAGATGGTTTGTGACCAACAAATGGAGACAACCTATTGCCTGCAATTCCTGTAACTGCATAAATAGACTGTCTGTAAAGATCTGTTTAAACTGCAACTAACATCTTTGTTATAGTCCATTCACTGTTTTTTCTTCACACTTTTTGAATCAAACCCTTGAAAAAACAGCCCATATATGACGTGTTTGGTTGTTTCCTGAATATGTCACATATGAGAAGCGTTTTATACTTGTGTTAACATAAAAGTATGTACCTTATTTTCCCTAAATTTAACTTTTACTTATATTTTATCTCTAAATTATAATATTTAATTTATAACTGATACAAATAAAGAAAGTAAGAAAATAGGTGTATTGGTAATGCCTAGTAAGAAATAGTTCTTATGCAAAATATTATTACACTGAGTGCGCACGAATGAGGTGTGTTGGCCCTTTGGTGTAATTTTCTAAGTTTGGTTTGTATGAGGCGGAGGAATATCCTGTAAGTATAACGTAAGCAGGGTTTCAGAAAAGTTTGAAGTAACCGTGAATGGAGTATAGTTCTGTTGAACACTGTTAACATTTAAACATAGTACATATTTTAAAATTCTGTAAATGTATTAATAATTTAAAACCTATTCTCTTATTCGCATCCTTTCTCCATAGCAGTATTACATTGAGTTAGTTTTTCCACCATGATTTTAATGTAAATGGAATTATTTGGCCACATCCATTAGTGACCACAAAGTTTATACTTGAGGATAGTTGGAATGTTGGTGAGTTCTTTAATGTATAATGTATATTTTAGTTGTTTAGCTGGTTGCACTTCTGAAGCTTGTGCATATGGATATTTTAACACTGTGAATTTTTGCTATGTGAAGACAGAGTAGAAAACCAGAAGTAAAATTTTTAAACTGTAACAATTTCTTTTTGTAATAAGAAAATTTTAGTGAACATTGTGTATTTTGTTGATTAAAAACCAACAGTTATCCTTCGTATGATGAGAATATTTTAGCAAATCTTCGTACAGAAAAACATTATGTACTTTGTATTGTATGGGTGATCTTTTAATGTTATTCTTTGAAATACATAATTAATTAAAGCAGGCTCTGACTGAGTTACATTTTCTGTACTTGTTTGTTACTCAGCTGCCGATCTCCCCAGAGCAAGGCAGCAAAATATGTGAGACTGTATTGGAGTTCTCTTCACCGGAGAAGCCGGAGCTTTGTCGACGCAGCGCTGCAAAAGTCTTGTTGCAAAACAGCTACCTGCTCATTGAAACTGTGCCTTTCCTGTCTGGTAAGAATATGTTAATTTTCCTTTTTTTTTTATTAACATAAAGGAATAGCATTTTTATAATATTAACTCTTGGGGAAATGCAAATCAAGCTATTCTAAATATGTGAAGTTTTACTTACCAGATTTACAAATACATCTTTCTGCATTGAAAATGATTATTCTAGCCGTTTCATGTTTGTACTCACTCAAACCTTAATTTTGCTGCACCTTTTTTGTACGAACTCGTCCTGCACAAGGGCACACATGAGTCTCGCCCTGACAGTGCATCCTCCACTGGGCAGTTCCCTTTCCCATGCTGTATCTGTTTAAGGAGATAAGCATGAATAGTACACCACATTCAAAGTCCCACACACCCCAACAGCGCTAATCACTGTGAACACTGATATGAACAGTAAGTGTCTCAAAAATTTCACATTTTACCCACTTTCTTCTTCTGTCTTTTCCACCCATCTTCGTCCCCATGAACGTGAATGATTATGTGGTGTTTCGCTTGTGTTACGTATATTTTTGTTTGCTTAGTGCTGTAACTATTTTTTTCCCTTCTTTACATCAGCCATCAAATGTTAAATACGAGCTTTAATAATTTCATAGTAATGTGTGTTTGCTAGGATTGTGCAGATGAGAGACTTTTTTTTCTCACAAAACAAAAATTAAAAATATGTTATAAACTTTCGTGAAACTGAAACAAAAATAAAAAATTATTTCATAAGAGCTCAGCCTTAACGAAAGTTTAATGAAATTCACTACATTTTACCAAGTTATTCATTTTGACAAATTTGTTGCAAAACCAAACCAAAAAAAATGGAAGATATGGAGTATTTACCACAAGCATTCCGGCTTGCATTTAAATTTCCATTTTATGTAGTTATTTTAGTTATAAAATAATAAAAATTAACAAAATGATTTACAAACAAAAAGTTTCTTTGCTTGTACACTAAATGAACATTCATTAAACACCCAAATATTTATTGAAGTGAAGAATTTTTGTTCCCTTACAACTATCGGCAACCAAATTTCTTACCAAAATGAAAATGAAAGTTGCAATTTTTCATTTTCGTTTTGGTATATCGAATACATATTTGTACAACTCTAGTGTTTACAAGTTGTAAATGAAACTGACAGTGTATAAAACATGTTGTTAATCACTCTTTCTTTCTCTAAAGTGTGACCCAGCAAAATTATATCTTTGCAGTGAAAAAATTTAAGGTGTTAACTCTGAATACTCTGCTCTTAATGCATCTCATTTTCCCGTGGCAATAGAACTGGTTATCCTTCACTGAACTGATTGACTCCCATTTGTAAGAATGGTGAAAACTTAAAACATTTTTTACTGGTGAGTGGTGCTCCCTTATATTTCATTTCTTTTTTATGTTCTGTAATGTTTGAACTTTTTCTTGTGTGTTGTTGAGTACTAGTTACTCGTTAAAGCTGCTATTTTTTTACTTGTAAATGCTGTTCTCAGCCAGTGGGAGTTTACCACATTTTAATCAGAATACCCAATTAAAATTAATTTACATTTCATTGATACGGGTCTTATTTTCCCATGACACTATGTTTCAAAATGGCCTTTTGTTCCTAGCGTTTTCTTTGGGGTGTACAACACTGCAATTTTTCTAATATTTTTATGTTATTTATGAACATGTGTATACTGGTGGAGTATAATTCCAAAGTGAAGATGTCTACCTGTTAAAACTTAATTGTTTTATTTATGTAAAACTTTGTCATTTTGCTGCGGGAAACGTAAACAAAGGATTTTACATGCACTGTGTGTGGCCTGTGTGTGGCACCTTGGTCTGGTTTTTGTTAATTTCCACTAACTCAGTAGTCATTTCTGCACAACTGGTATGTTTTTTCACTTGTAATGCAACACCCTCTTTAAAAAAAAATGTTTATTTCATTAATAAGATGCCTAGTTTTTATTTCAAAGACATGAGAACATAACTTTTTAAGCACCTGCTCAGCAAAATTAGCTGTTCTGATGCAATTTTTGATTTAAGGAGGGCAAAATTGTTAAAAATATTGGGCATATTGGCTTGTACAGACAACTTGGTGGTGAAGCATATCCATGACTTTGGTAACATAGAGTAACTTCTCTTATAAATTAATATTGGAAATAGTTAATAGTTTAGTTTTGTAAAATATTATTTATTGGTTAAAAAAATAAGATTAAATGGTGGCGTTGTGCAAATAATTGAATGAGCTTCCATTAAGAGCAACCGGTATATGTTTTACAATTTTCATTTATGGCTTTATATATGTACGAGATATGTGTGTGTGCATGCGTGTACATGTATGTGTGGGTACATGTTTGCATGTGTGCATTCATGTGTCTATGTGTGTATATATATACACACACGCACAGGACGATTCACAGCACTCGTATCGCCCCTTTTTCTCGGCAACAACACGAAAAAATTGTGAAAACTATANTATATACACACGCACAGGACGATTCACAGCACTCGTATCGCCCCTTTTTCTCGGCAACAACACGAAAAAATTGTGAAAACTATACCCTATATGAATCATTGATTGGCAGTAATTCTATTCCCCCGAACATACCTGAAAGGAAATGTAATACAGTTGTGTGCTATTGAACAATGACAATTTCAAACAATAAATAAAACAAATAAAAAAATGATTTCAAATAACACACCTGTGAGTACAAACTTGTTACCATACAAAAACAATGGCACATCAATGCATTTGTTTGCCGGCCAAACTGTGCACATTATCTGCGGAAAATAACATCTGCCAAATGACGACCTTCCTCCTGCTCACAAAGCTGGAGTCCCTCCTCAAAGTCCTGCATTGCGCTCACCGCCATTTCTTCCCTGACAGCAGTGATGTCTTGGCAAATACACTCTTTCAGCTCCTCGGTGGTGTGCGGCCTGTTTACGTACAATTTAGACTTGGAGTAACCCCACAAGAAGAAGTCGCATACGAACAGATTGGAGGAGCGAGAGGGCCAGGGGACATTGCAGAAACGGGAGATAACGTGCTGGGGGAAGATGTGCCGAACGACTGCCATTGATGCTTTCGCCGTGTGTGCTGTGGCACCATCCCGTTGGAACCACACGTGTGACATGTTGACCCGACGTCTACAAAGTTCTGGTTGCAGGAAAGTTCAACATTTCACTGTTGCATGCCGAAGTCAATGTAACTGCTACATCCTTCTCTTCAAAAAGGTAAGGGCCAAGTATCCCAAACTTGACTACAGCGCACTATACTGTCACCTTCGGGCTGTGCAGAGGCCATTGGTGCAGCTCTCGTGGGTTCCTCCCGGACCTATACCTACAGTTCTGTTTTTTCAAGGCTCCATTCATGTGGAAATGTGCTTCGTCACTCATCAGTACCACAGCATTTGCATCGTTGGTAAGAATGGCAAGCATTCACTCACAAAACTGCCTCCGCTGTNTCGTCACTCATCAGTACCACAGCATTTGCATCGTTGGTAAGAATGGCAAGCATTCACTCACAAAACTGCCTCCGCTGTGTGAAATCACCTGGGAGCAGCTGCTGAACTATTATGTTATAGGAGATGGAATCGCAGGTCTTTGTGCAGCATGCGGCGTACTGACCGATTTGACATCCCCAAAGCTTATGCCTGGCGTCTAGCAGAAGGGCGAGGACTTGCGAGAACCGCCTCTCTCACTCTGTCAATGATTTCAGGGGTCCGTATAGACAACTGGCGCCACCCAGGTGGTTGTGTCTTCATGACCGACCCGGTTGTTCTGAATGCTTGTACCCAGCAGAGTATAGCATTTTGGTTGGGAATATTCCCCCACCGATCGACATTGAAATGTCGCCGGAAAAGACTTTGAACCCTAACTATGGATTCGTTACATTTGAAAAAATGCTAGACAGCAAATACACTATGCTCACGGCTCCACGGTGCCATGGGTATTGACACTGCATTGTCTGAGCTGTGGAGGGGGTGAGGAAGGAGGCTGAGTTCCTCGTTATTTTCACAAACATCCGCTCCGCTCCCCAGCAGTTGTTTCCCCCGCTCGCAATATCCCATTTTGCCTGCCGCTCTCGTTCTCGTGCAATATGTTCACAGTCAAAGTTTATCCTTTATCATTCTTAATGTTACTGTTTACATACACAAAACTGCATTCCAATAGCATTCTTTTGGTGTAGTTACCATTAATTTCTGTGGAAACTTTGTGAGTTATTTTTATATAAAAGCCATCTGTTTCCTCTATCTCACCCTGTGTGTGTCTGTATGCATGTGTGTGTATGCATGTGTGTGTGTATGCATGTGTGTGTGTGCATGTGTGTGTATTTACACACACAGCATTTCCCTTTACAAGAGCTTCACAAGAATGGAATGTGGACTTGTTAAAATGTCGCTTACCACTTTGATTTAAATGTCCTAATGAACCTGCGTATTAGAAATTTTGGAAAGTGTCATTACAAGATTATTTGAATTTTGCAGGACAAGATGAAACAAGTGATCAGNTGCGTATTAGAAATTTTGGAAAGTGTCATTACAAGATTATTTGAATTTTGCAGGACAAGATGAAACAAGTGATCAGATTAAGCTGGCACTGTTATGAAATATGGTAGGATGCTGTGTTGAGATATATCCAAGAGTTTACAGGAAGGATGGGCAGATAAAAGTAAACTAGCTCTAAGCATGGTTCCATTTCAAAGAATATGTCACAACTTGTATGTACACTGAAGCAGGAATGATGTTCAATGAAAAAATAGTCCTCACTGCACCTCAAGATTATGTACTCCAACTAAAACACAAGGGACATCCAGGTTCGCAGCAGAGCAATTACTAAGACCCGGGAACTATTTTAGTGGCTTAACATGGCTAATGATACTACTACCTATGTTATGAAATGCAGCACTTGTGAGAAATTTAGGTTTGCTTTTATAAGGAACCACTTACACCACATGAAATTACCAAACTAAGGTTTCAGATAGTTGGAGTGAACATCTTGGATTTTGAACAACCATCATCATTTATTTTTCTCATTGGCCTGAGATTAGTCTTTTGAAGAATAAGTTTTCTGCAGCTGTAATTGATGCTGTGCAAGATGTATGTACCTACCTGGGTCATCCTGGAGTACTAGTCCCCGACAATATTCCATTTGCATCACTTGAATGTTAAACTTACTTTGCAGCAATGTCTCTCTGGGGTTGGAAAGCAAGTGGGAAATATGTTGGCTTGTACTATTTTTGTAAAATGGCATACGCAGATTGATAAAGCAGGAAATGCATTGATGTGTATTGTCTCATGGAAACTTCAAACGTATTAAGAAGAATTAAAATATTTGTAAATCTTTGTTTAACTAATATTAATTTATCACCAGAGATTTTGTATGATTACAANTTGTAAAATGGCATATGCAGATTTGTAAAGCAGAAAATGCATTGATGTGTATGGTCTCCTAGAAACTTCTAACGTATTAAGAAGAATTAAAATATTTGTAAATCTTTGTTTAACTAAAATTAATTTATTACCAGAGATTTTGTATGATTATGANATGATTACAAAGCTCCTATGAAAGTTAAAGAGCAGTGTGAATTGTGATGCAGATGTGGACGTGTGCACGCTATGGACTGCGGTGCTTTCTCTCATGCAAGATGATGCGGAGGTGGTGCGGAACATGATCTCGGACCTGGTGCCTGCCGTGTTGTCGGCTCCACCTGCCATGCTAGTGGTGCCTCACAAAGCGAGGGAGCTGCTTGTGAACTGGTTTGTGCACACTATGTCTGCAAGGGATCCAGCATCCTGCGCGGTGGCACTCTTGGCATGGAGCCTAGCAGGCACCCTGGGAGAAGAAATACGTGACCAGTCTGAGGTTAGTTGTCTGTGTGTGTTAAGTTCATGCATTAAATTGCTATTATACACCACTTTGGCATATCAATTACAAACCAGATAACCTAATTTAGTGCAAAAAATCTTGGGTGCATCCATTAATCAAGGAAAATATCAAATGACAAAATGTTGCAGAGTCCAAACTCCAGTTATCTGGTCGTATTTACACTTATTTACATTTTGTCATCTCAATACTGCCATCTTGTCACACTAAAAAAAACATGGGACCTAATGTCTTAAGTAATTATCGTAAGCTGTAAATATTATTGAGAACATTGCAATAACATTCACCAGAGTTAATTGTCTGCATCAGAAGACTGGCCAGCTATGAAGAAACATCGCTTTCCCTCAATTTGTCTTCTTTAAATCTGTCCAAAGCACTTATGATACCGGTTTTCTTGACACTTGTGTAGACAGTTTCTTCACTAATCATACTCCAACTCTTCACATTCCACTCACACAGTTGATTCAAAGCTGGGCGCTTAACTTTACCACCGGGCGTCAGTTGATGCTCGTCGCTTTGTAGAAGTATTGCAAGTTTTCTTGGAACATTTTGTTTATGCAGACATCAATTGGTTGCAGGATTGAAGTCAGACCCCTCTGGGAATGAAAACTTTTTGTGTTTTGAGCTGTTGAAGGAGTTCCTTCATTTCTGGAAAGTTGTGGGCGTGAAAATGATCTAAAACAAGCATTGCAGGCTGCTACAGCATGGCTCCTGATTGTATATCCCGTACGGTGTTAAACCATTCCTTTGTTTTTTCTATGTCCATCCAACCGTGAGACTGCATATAAATGTCGTGAGAAAATTTACTACCATTTGGCATTTATTTTATGTTTAAATACCATGTACAGCGACAATTTTCATCCATCAGCTGTAACTGCTAACATGATGGTACATCACAATTTTTCATTGCCAGCTGTCTTTGAGAGCTTACTGGCCTATCCTTTTTTGACAATGGTGCTCTTCCGTGGCATGTCAAAATACAGAGTGTTTGGTCCTCATTCCCTATTTGTGAAAGTAAATAATTTGTCTTCTGCCGCACTCATATGACGTAACTGTGAAAGTTAACCACTTTTGCAGTATAATCTGCTGGTAGTTTTTGGCATAATGTCATTATTCTTCACACCAACAAACCATTTTGTCTCATGAACCTAATAACCCAACCTCAGCGGGCCTTAAATTACGTATCAGCTCTCAATACGTTTATGTTAAGAGCCATCCAAATCTCTTCACTCACACTTACTCACGTAAATTGTGTACTTGAAATGTGCTTCCATGCTACCACAATGCCTTCACATGAAGCATTTCATATGAGACAACAAAACATTGTTTCGTAGTTCTTCCATGTACCAAAGAACTTTTTCATCTGTCATTGGAAATTTACCTTTCGGGCTACCTTCAGGCTAAACGTGTCACATAGCCTGATTTGCGCTGCCTAGTTTTTTCTTCATTTTCTTCCAGTCTCGCATTAACTTTTCACTTATGGTGAATTCTCTTCCAGCTGCTCGATTCCTGCATTCTTCCGTGAACTTAAATCCTGCTGTGTAATTATTGTGTTTTCCCAATGTGCAAAGACGAAATTACCTGTACTTAACTAACTACTTGATAAACTGCTGAAATCAATACCTATGGCTAGCTTCCACATACCACTAGGCGGGCCAGGCATGCGGGTGTATAGGTGTCCTCCTGACATGTGCTGTTGCCAAGGTGACCAGTCAGCACTGTTGCGAAACTGATCAGTTGCTAAGATCGCTCACGGTCACGGTCGACATTCCACCCGACTTCAAACTACAGATGCGTGCAGAAATGTAAACTAAAGATTTCATTGTGACGATTCTGTGATGAAAAGTTTTTTTACCAGTTTTCTTAACTGAAAAGTTTGGTCCGAGCATTATGCAATGGTGACTGTTCTGCAGGGAAATACGGTATTCTTTTAAAAGAGGTTTTAAATTTATGTGCAGCACGACTATAGGACCAATTTTTCACATATGTTGCGGGCACCTTAAAGAAAAAAATAATTTCCCAAGAATCAGATGTTAAAGAAATGCATTGAAAAGTACGTGTGATATATTATTTTATAAAACATCTTTTACTAAAACAACATTTTCATATATCCACAGTTTATTTGCTTTATGTTTTTCCTGGCATCTGCATTAAGCCTGGTGAAGTATTTGCTGTAATTTTTGTAGCAAGAACCAAGGACAGTGTGGTTATGTTAGCTTAATCGTGGTGGTACTTGTGCAGGAGCGTGTATTTGACAAAGGGGAGATGAACACGTTTGCGGAGGAGGTGACGGTGACGGACCTGTGCTGCCAGCACTTGTCGCGGGTGATGGGACAGGGAGGGGTGTGCGTGGAGACGTGGCTGGGCCCACGGCTGGTGCGCTGGTTCTGCCAAGTGTGTCTGGGAGAGTGCCCTACCTCTACAGCATCCACCTGCCTGGGCGGCCTCATCAGGCTGGTGCAGGGCCGGCTGCTTAACAGTGAGGCCCAGGGCGACCAACACGACCGCACCTTCCATTTTCTCGTCCCTGGGCAGAAGGCCGTCTTCCTCTCCGTCTTCAAGATCCGGAGGGTGGTCGAGGTCATGCTGTCCGCGCTCGCATGATGTGCTTCTGCTGTGCTGACCACTACCAACTCACCCAAACATTTTGCACAAAGTAGGCTAGTTTTTTACATTTATAAATTATACCAGAATTTATTAATTCTGAATGCCATATTTCCCTTTTCTGAATTTTTCAACTTTACTTTTAATTGTATTTTGACTACTGATACTACATATTTCATCTGCTTCAATCAGAATGGTGTAAAATTACTCCACTCATTACTAGCAGCCAACACAATAAATATATTCATTCAAATAATGGTCGATGTGTTGGTTTCAATTGTAGACATAAACTTTTATATTAAGTTTCATGAGTGTTACAGAAATGTGTTTGCAGCAGTTGTGAATGTTTGATGTGATCTCTTAAGTAGCATTTGTGTAAGTGCAGTTAAAAAAATTAGTCAAGTATTTGTGATGTTTGTATGCTTTTGTACCTGTGTGTGATTTACAGTCCGTTAGAGTATAGTGGTGTCATATTTTATTTTTTGACGTATGTGTGCAGTGTGCCAAGTTCGCTGGTTGTAGAGTTTTAGATGAGGGAGAAAAACGTGCATAGTATCAATTCACGCCTGCAGTAGGCAGTAATAAGTGAACACATTATACACAGTATTAAATTAAGATATGTGTGTATTTTGCTACTGTAGGTATAGAAAAACCATTAAGTTATGACAAAATAATACTCATTCTGATATTACATTGGCTTAGTGTGGTAAGTCATGGAAAAACTGGAAAGGGTATTCTTTGAAATCTGACACTAGGTGTGCCTGCAATTATGATTTAACTTCTTGGTATATAAATATAAATTTTATTGTCAAACTTGAATTAAACTACTATGTCAAGTGCACATGGTATTTCCAAGAAATTTCGTAATGCTATTCTTTTATTATCAACTGTAATTTTTTACTGTGGGTAAACTTTTAAATTTTCTTGGCATAAAACATACATTTTTAAATGTCCATAATGCTGTTAGTTTCCTTTTTAAGGAGTGTGTGTTCATTAAAAAACTGCCCCCCCCCCCCTCCAATCCATTTTTTGCACATCTGGCTGCAACTGTATAGGGATAGCATATCTCAAATATGTAATACAAAAAATACTTTTGGGCATTAGAACAGCCCAGTGAATGTTACAGATAAAATATATTGTACTTAGGTATTATAAAGTTGTACATCAAGCTCAAGTAAATTACATACAGTAATTAATTTGTGATGTACAGTTGNTTTTTTTTTCCCCGATGACTGAGAAGCGGAATTCGCCCACCGTTCTGACGGGGTTATTCTTGGGGGCAGTGGAGACTGGTCTTGTGACCTCAAAGCACGCTATGCTGACCTTTGGGAGGTGCACTGGCTAAGGTAGGCCAAGTTGGTCCCTGCATCGGGGTGTAGCTTGGTGTGAGGTTTATGCGCTTGGCCACCGTTGCACTAGTTGCAGGCCGATTGAAGGAAGTCTGTTTCTTGGGTGGAGTCGGTGGCAGCGGTGACACTTTCCTCCACCCAGCCCTGTGATGAGGCATAAGGGATGTGACAGAACAAAGAGTTGGACAGCGGTTGTTCCAAGGGGTAGACGTAGCCTGAAAGAAATAAGGTTAGCCTGTCGGATGGGGTAGGAAGGCCTGGTCTGCTGGCCTTCAGTCAAGTGGCTTGGCAAGCGGACTTCGCTGGCAGACCCAAGTAGCTGGCAGAAGGTGAAGGTAGCAGGGTTGGGACATCCGTTCTTGTGACTACTTGGCGAGCAGGACGTCGCTGGTGGACCCAGGCACATACTAGGGAGGAGGGGGGGGGGGTATTAGACTAAGGAAGCAACTGCTCTTGTGCAACGTAGGAAGACGAGCTTTCCGAGTACTACGACAAGACAGTCCTTCAAGTGGCTGAGGATGGGAACAAAGGTTCTGTCTCGTGACTACTCCTGCAAGAGTATTAGAGGTATGGTGATGAAGCAGGAGTAAGGTGGAGAAATACAGATCGCTGGGAGAGACAACTCAACCATGTTTGGACTATGTCTGTTCATTGACTGGTCAGTAAACACACGCAAACCAGCCTGTACCCTGACTAGGGCCTGAAGGGCCAATCCTAGGATGCCAACCGGTATGCTGCCTTGTCTCGGAAGAGGTGTTGGGGGGAGGGGATGAAGGCGACCCCAAGTCAACGGTATTCGGACTTGTGACAACCGTGGCTGAGCTACGAGGTAGCTAGAAGCGCGGAAGGCTTCGGTGCGCTGGCGAGCAGCATGATGGTGTCGTTCAGAGTAACACTCTTGACAAGGCTGAGTAAAGCAGTGATAGCTAGATGAAGTCGGTAGACGCTCTGGCAGAGTAACACCGTGCAACGGAATTGTGCAAAACAGCCTAGTCAGTAGGTGCTCGGGCTAAGTGACATTCCACAACTGACTGACGTGAGACAGCCTCGAACTGTCGGCTGCAGGCTCTATTTATACTTGGAGCACAGGGTCAGCATATAGGTAGCAGAGAACTGGCGGAGATGGCCGAAGGTTGCCGAAGCTGGCGGCTTGTTCTCCTCTCGTGGCCAAAGGCCGTAGGGGTAGAAAGCAGTGTCATGGTGTGAAGTGGGTTGCAGAACAGCAGGATGCATCAGCTTGGCTGACCCAACCATGGTCTTCTAGGCAAGCTGTGGTGTGTGCGGCGTAACATCTCTTCTTGGGAAGTGGCCACGGCTGTGGCGAGGCTAGATCAGGTGAATGATGACGCCCGTGGCGCATCACAGTAGAAACATATGTGGTAGGAATTAAAAATTGTCTTACATTTAAATTAGCACTGCATTAAAAGCTTTTTCCTTTTTTTTGTGGTGACCTATGAGTCATGCATGCAGTTTTTATATTGTAGGGTAATATTTTTATTATTGTTGACAGGTGTTTATGTTATGTAATGATTTGTTACTTTACTAGCTGTCGATAGCAAATGGCTGGGAAAAGTATTGATTTTATTTATTATGTGGATGGCAATTGTGTTTGTGTGGATGGCGTTAGAAATGAAAAGAAAATTGTAACACAAAGCTGCTCTCGCTTGACATATACAGTACACATTGTTTTCATGTTAAGCAATACTTTCTTGTGGCTATTATTGGTACACAAATAAGTTGTCTTCGTTAATGTCACATCTATGGCAGCTGTCAGTTGTGGCTCCCAAGTTGATTACACCGGATGACAGATACTTCAAAATCATTGACCAGGCATAAATTCAGTGATTGTGATTCATGTGGCCANGTTGATTACACCGGATGACAGATACTTCAAAATCATTGACCAGGCATAAATTCAGTGATTGTGATTCATGTGGCCACAAAAACACTTTAAATACTACGTAACATGTTGCAGGTGAACAGTCACAGTAAAGAAATCTTGTTTGTAGAATGTGGTGCACAAATTGGCATGTAATGACATGCCAAAAAATTGGTGCAGTCTTCAAGCCTAGTATGGTTACAGTGTGAAAATGTTAATTTTGGTACAAGAAAACCTTGACTTGTTGAGTTTTTTTTAAGGGGAAGGGGAAGGAAACAATTCTAATAAAACAGGAAAATTAACAGTTTACTACATAAAAATTTGAACTTAATTCATTTTTTAATTTTATTTAACATTTGCTTTTATAACCAATTTACATTGTTAATGCTATAAATCAATGGTTTGTGTTTTAATTATTAAAACTTTTGTATTGAAATTTTAAATGCTGAGTAAATTCCACTGACTTTTATGATTGAAAGTACTTAATTTTTATATTTCAAAATGCAGAAAAGGAGGTGTTTGTATTTATGAAGAATTGCAGCTTTTGAAATGGGAAGACTGCAAAAATTACATTATAATAGTTAGGTAAAACATGAATAACATTTGGAACTTGCACTTTTAGTATCCAAGGAATTTACTTTCTGTTGAAGTTTAATGGCAAAAGTATTAAATCGTTATTCTGTTAGGTTTAATGGACTGTCTCCCTTGCCAAACTTAAGTCTAAAACTTTAACAGATGTATGTACGTAGGTGTAGTTCTTTGTTTGTGTTTGACATTGGACTTAGTCCATTTAAACTATCAAAATAATTTCTTTGATTTTATTGGTTTTTGAAAATATTGTATAAAAATCCATACTGAACAATAACTAGTAAATGATAGTATCCACTATCATAATAATTATATTGGAAGGAAATATGTTTTCTTGATGGTACTTATTGTGTGTCAAGTTTCATTACAAAATCCCAGATTTTGGTTTATTTCTCAAAAACATTTTTTGTATTTTTTTTTTCTTTTTATTCTCCTATGTTTTCTCTTTTGCATCACAGAGAGAACTTGGTGCAATAAAAAAATACAGTACAGAGTTCTGGTTAAAATAAAATATAAAATACTAGTAGGTTTAAGTATGATGCACATAAGTACAAACACTTACTGTCAAAAATAACTTGTACATAAAGCAGATGACCATTTTTTTTTTGGTATTGTAAAAAAATTGAGAAAGTTCTTTCCAAGATTTTGTTGTCTTGAGAAGCCATGTAGGCAACCTAGTGTCATGTTGACAAGACATGTTACAAAATAAGTGTTTTAGTATTTAAGTACAATTTTGTGTGTTCTTGTGTGGCTATAAATAATTTAGTTCTGAGAATTGAAGGACTCTTTCATAAAACTAAAGCACAAGAAAATTTNGTTGATTACACCGGATGACAGATACTTCAAAATCATTGACCAGGCATAAATTCAGTGATTGTGATTCATGTGGCCTCAAAAACACTTTAAATACTACGTAACATGTTGCAAGTGAACAGTCACAGTAAAGAAATCTTGTTTGTAGAATGTGGTGCACAAATTGGAATATAATGACATGCCAAAAAATTGGTGCAGTCTTCAAGCCCTAGTATGGTTACAGTGTGAAAATGTTAATTTTAGTACAAGAAAACCTTGACTTGTTGAGTTTTTTTTAAGGGGAGGGGGAAGGAAGCAATTCTAATAGAATAGGAAAATTAACAGTTTACTATGTAAAAGTTTGAACTGAATTAATTTTTTTAATTTTTATTTAACATTTGCTTTTGTAACCAATTTACGTTGTTAATTCTATAAATCAATGGTTTATGTTTTAATTATTAAAACTTTTGTATTGAAAATTTTAAATGCCGAGTACATTCCACTGACTTTTATGATTGAAAGTACTTAATTTTTATATTTCAAAATGCAGAAAACGAGGTGTTTGTATTTATGAAGAATTGCAGCTTATGAAATGGGAAGACTGCAAAAATTACATTATAATAGTTAGGTAAAACATGAATAACATTTGGAACTTGCACTTTTANTGAAATGGGAAGACTGCAAAAATTACATTATAATAGTTAGGTAAAACATGAATAACATTTGGAACTTGCACTTTTAGTATCCAAGGAATTTACTTTCTGTTGAAGTTTAATGGCAAAAGTATTAAATCGTTATTCTGTTAGGTTTAATGGACTGTCTCCCTTGNATTTACTTTCTGTTGAAGTTTAATGGCAAAAGTATTAAATCGTTATTCTGTTAGGTTTAATGGACTGTCTCCCTTACCAAACTTAAGTCTAAAAATTTAACAGATGCATGTACGTAGGTGTAGTTCTTTGTTTGTGTTTGACATTGGACTTAGTCCATTTAAACTATCAAAATAATTTANATGCATGTACGTAGGTGTAGTTCTTTGTTTGTGTTTGACATTGGACTTAGTCCATTTAAACTATCAAAATAATTTATTTTATTTTATTGGTTTTTGAAAATATTGTATAAAAATCCATACTGAACAATAACTAGTAAATAATAGTATCCATTATCATAATAATTATATTGGAAGGAAATATGTTTTCTTAATGGTACTTATGTGTGTCAAGTTTCATTATAAAATCCCAGATTTTGGTTTATTTCTCAAAAACATTTTTTGTATTTTTTTTTTTCTTTTTATTCTCCTATGTTTTCCCTTTTGCATCACAGAGAGAACTTGGTGCAATTAAAACATACAGTACAGAGTTCTGGTTAAAATAAAATATAAAATACTAGTAGGTTTAAGTATGATGCACATAAGTACAAACACTTACTGTCAAAAATAACTTGTACAGAAAGCAGATGACCGTTTTTTTTTTTTTTTTGGTAGTTGTGGTATTTTAAAAAATTGAGAAAGTTCTTTTCAAGATTTTGTTGTCTTGAGAAGCCATGTAGGCAACCTAGTGTCATGTTGACAAGACATGTTACAAAATAAGTGTTTAGTATTTAAGTACAATTTTGTGAGTTCTTGTGTGGCTATAAATAATTTAGTTCTGAGAATTGAAGGACTCTTTCATAAAACTAAAGCACAAGAAAATTTNGTTCTTGTGTGGCTATAAATAATTTAGTTCTGAGAATTGAAGGACTCTTTCATAAAACTAAAGCACAAGAAAATTTAATTATTTGGTCTCCCATTAATTTTAAACAGTTTATTTAATTTGAAGTGTATTAATAATACCTTACGTATTTTATTCTTTTAAAATGTTGGTAGTACAGTGTGTATTGCAAAAAAAAAATGGAGCCTATCAGATTGAGAGTTGAAATTTATTGTTGTTATTTATTCTTTGTAATGGCTTTAATAGTTATAGGAAATTTTGTACATTACTACTTGTTTGATGAGGTTTTGTTTAAACGTATATTTGTATGTTCATCTAGCTTAAAATCAAATACATTTTAAAACAGCCATTTGTTGTCATTTATTATTGTATTAAACTATTTGAATGACTTGTTAATAGTAATAATAATAATAATACATGTGACAGTCTGTTTTAAAATACAATTCCTCTTAAAATTAGCAATGTGAATAGGTTATTTTTTATCCTGAGGGTCGAAACTGTGTATAAAGTGTAAATTTGTTCTAAGCCATACTTCAGTATGCACATAGACAATTTGTAATACCATCGGATAGGAAGGGAATAGTATATCATTAGCACCAGTTTGTTCCTATGTTTCTTGAAAGGAAAATGTCATAAGGATTTTATTAAAGAATAGTACCTTTTTAGTTTTTCTTTTGCTCATTTTTTTTATCATTCATGGCAGTTTTTTCTTTTATTTTTGCAATGAAAATGCATAGTTAGCATAAGTGATTTTCACTGTGAACAAACTATTTTTGGCAAGTTAAGTTATTTTGTAGATTTTTAGGAGGTAAGTGAATATTTGTTATTTTCTCACTTGTAAAAAATATTTTTCAGAATAATATTTTTTTATAAAAGCAGTGTTTTTTAGTTATTTTCATTCCTAGTAATTATGTATGACTTGTCATTCATATTTTCATATACAGTACTGTAGTTAATTTATTATAATATATTGGTGGCTAGTTCAAAGGGCATCTACATTTTTTTNTATTTTCATATACAGTACTGTAGTTAATTTATTATAATATATTGGTGGCTAGTTCAAAGGGCATCTACATTTTTTTGTAAGTTTTGGGTTTATTTCCAGATAGCAAAATGTATCATTATAAAGCAATGGTAAATATCATATACCAAATTGAAATGTTTTTCATGTTTTTACAATGGTTTAAAAAAAAATATTTGTCCACAAATTAATTGGTTATGTAATTCAGCATGATTATTTATTCTTGGCACTTACATAATGGTTTAACATAACCAANTCCACAAATTAATTGGTTATGTAATTCAGCATGATTATTTATTCTTGGCACTTACATAATGGTTTAACATAACCAAATTCTTTGCAGTTAAAAGTGTACTGCATATACTGCATCTCCAATGTATTAAAACATAAGGAAGTCACGCTTTTTGTCTGTACCTATATTTTTTCTAATTATAAAAAGCAGTCTGTTACTGTTTTAAAATTTTAAGTGCTTTGTATTATTAGGGAATACACGTCTGGTTACAGACATTCGCCATCACTTGATACTATCAAGTAAAAACATTGACTTCAAAATTTTTAATATGCAAAGATAAGATGGCCCTTAAATTTTTTAAGGTAAAAATTGGAATAAAACTTTTTTATTATGTTAAGGACAATATAGTAGTATTAAAGTTTATGCAGTACCCTCCGTGCACCAAGGTATTAGGTAAAACCCACGTAAGATACCTATTTAAAAACCTTCATCAGACATGTCTGAATGCTCTGAAAAATTTAGCCGTATTAACCATGAAAATTTCTTAGATAGGGTTAAGTTTCTCATGGTTTTGTAGACAATGTGCAAAGTTGTTCAAGCTTATTGAGCCATAAAGCTTAACAGAGAATTTTTTTAATGTACAAAATATGGTTGAAATTGAGAACGATTTCCGATACACGCATAAAGTAAAGATGCACTGTTTACTACAAAAAAAATGTGTTTATAATTTTGTAGTATTTTCAGTTAAAAATAATAATTTATGCAGCGTTACCATGTAATAGCAAAACTCGTTCTAATTGGTTTACATCATACAGTCGATTTGAAATACAAATGATGAGCAACGGATAATCTTGATAAAATTTCTGCATTCGCCAGTAGCACTTTATTTGCTCTGCGACCGGCATGTGAAAGCAAGCGCGCGTGGTCAAGAGAGATAAGAGGACGTACTTTTTCTTTTGCTAGACAAGGTGTGTAAGGGGAGGAAAAAAAGTTGCAGGACTGAGAGACACAATGAGGGGTGAGATAGAGAGAATGCTATGTCGCCACGCTTATTGCTTGGTAACCACTTCTCCTCTCGTCAGGCGTCTAAGGGGAGGTAGCAAGCCAGACTTGCACGTTGCACCACGCCGCAGACGTTTTGGGAAGACAAAGTGCCGCAGAGCAGTGATAAACGGCGGTGCGCATGAAGTATTTCACATCAGTTACTAGACGTTTGCCTAGACAACCAGCTTAAAAACGATAGTTGCAAGAAATCTTAGGTGACGGGACCGAAAATTATTTTGATCTTCACAACATCCAATAAACGATACAAGGTGTTAGCTATCATTATTTATATAGGAGTTTTTTCCGGGACCACTGAAAATTAACCGTGCTTACGGTTCATCGGTACATGCGTTTTCGGTACGAGAGTCGACTGTGTGTGTAAGCTGGTCCTGGCACAAGGAACGCTGTAAAATTCAAGTGCAATTGATAATTNAGACAAGGTGTGTAACGGGAGGGAAAAAAATTGCGCGACTGAGAGACATAATTAGAGGTGAGATATAGAGAATGCTAGTGTGCCACGTTTGTTGCTTGGTAACCACTTCTCCCCTCTAAGGGGAGCTAGCAAGCCAGACTTGCACGTTGCACCACGCCGCAGACGTTTTGGGAAGACAAAGTGCCGCAGAGCAGTGATAAACGGCGGTGCGCATGAAGTATTTCACATCAGTTACTAGACGTTTGCATAGACAACCAGCTTAAAAACGATCGTTGCAAGAAATCTTAGGTGACGGGACCGAAAATTATTTTGATCTTCACAACATCCAATAAACGATACAAGGCGTTAGCTATCATTATTTATATAGGAGTTTTTTCCGGGACCACTGAAAATTAACCGTGCTTACGGTTCATCGGTACATGCGTTTTTGGTACGAGAGTCGACTGTGTGTGTAAGCTGGTCCTGGCACAAGGAACGCTGTAAAATTCAAGTGCAATTGATAATTNGGTACGAGAGTCGACTGTGTGTGTAAGCTGGTCCTGGCACAAGGAACGCTGTAAAATTCAAGTGCAATTGATAATTTTGCACTATGTACAGTCAGACGAGGAAATCATCAAATTAATATTTTGAATGGTTCAACATCAGAGCTTAACTCATGTTTCTAAACTTACGTGGACAATATACCACGGGACAATCTATTTACTTGTACACTTTGTGATACAACAATTTAATGGCCTACAATTTCCAAGTTTGTAATTTCAGTCAACACTGACAGTCATCTGGGTATAGTACAATGGGCAAGTAAGGCAGCGCACCCTCTTGCCTTACGGCAGTTGCTTACCTGTTGCTTGAACTGCATTGCCGCGTGTTTTACTTCTAAAATGGGATTTTACTGTAGTCAAACTTCACAGCTGGTAATTTTCTGTTTCCTACTGACTGAGGTGATGGCGTTCCTGAAGCAATTCTTGTGCATCTGCATGTTGCACACTGAAGTATGTGTGTTGAGGTGTATTAAATGCAAGCTCATATTGAGAAGAAGCTTTGGATGGTAACCATTTCGTGGTTTCTGATCAAGAATCACCAGTGCTGTTGCATTTTCAAGGATAAGTGCTGATCTTGTTGCATAAATTTAGTAGAGGTTGTTCATGGTAAACTGAGCAAATACATAAAATTCATATTGTCAAGGACTTAATCACTTTATTTATGCTGTGGTCAAGGGAATTTGTTGTAAAATTATTAGAAAAAATCTTTTTTTTTTTTTCAAATTTGCAAATTCTTGAATTTATATGAATTTAAAGAACAGAAAGCAAAATAAAGCATTTCGGCGTTCACAGATAAAACTTTTAAATCTAATGTTAAAACATAAAACTACTTCCCTTACATTGTTACCAACTTTACTTGGTGCATGCTAGTCTGTGTGCACATTAAAATATGTGNACATAAAACTACTTCCCTTACATTGTTACCAACTTTACTTGGTGCATGCTAGTCTGTGTGCACATTAAAATATGTGCAGTTATGGACAATGGTATTTTTCAAATGTTGATTTCAAAAATGTTTAATTAATCATGAACAGCTTATAAAGTGTTGGTTCAAATATTTTTTAGCACATCGGACAGTTTCATACTATCTAATAAGTGTGTGTGTGTGTGTGTGTGGGTTTCAATGCAATGACCATATCATTTATGAAATAGTGAAAAGTAAAGGTGTCTTTATTCTTTGCTATATGAAAATATTTGTACCCGAAATTGTTTTTTATCTGTAAGTCACGATGAAACTTCTTGTTTCAGCCGTTTTCATGTTAGCAAATACACTTTATAGATGAAACATAAAGTAGAAACTACATAGTAAAAAAAATGTGAAGAGTTTTGGAAATTACGTTTGTAAACAAATGCTCTTCATAAAGTTAAACAATTTTTAAATTATAGCTCTGTTATTAAATCTTAGCTTGCTGTTACGTAGTAAAAAATTCCCAAAGTGTTTGTTATTTCCTTGAAAGTAGGTATTTATCTAACTATTCCAGTCATTGATAGTGTTTACTTTTTATTTATGTCATGATGTCTCAGTATTGTGAAAGTGCTTCATTTATACAGAAGTTGTTAATTTCTGTCGTTTAAATGTTATAAAAGTTTTTGTGACATAGAATTTTTGTACTTTTTTTTTTTTTAACNAGTTGTTAATTTCTGTCGTTTAAATGTTATAAAAGTTTTTGTGACATAGAATTTTTGTACTTTTTTTTTTTTTAACAGTGACACGTGTTTTTTACATAAACATTTTATGCCAATAAATTTTTTCAATGTGTGAAAATGCTGTGTTATTGGTACTTTAGTGAACACCATAGTTCGCCATAGAACACACAGCATCGTTCAATTACAAAGTTCCAGCAGTTTGTAATGGTTCGTGGAAAACTATTTCTCCTTTGATCAGTTGTAAGTGAAAGGTGATAGAAGTAAGCGCATTTCATATTTCATTTGGTTTTTTTTTTTAGTCAGTACTGTATGTGTTTCATTCTAGCTTCATCATTCTGTACAAACCCTCCAAACTGGAGGTCAACCTTGCACGAAACTGAGTGTAGATTTCGCTCAGGAAGTGTTCTCTGGTAGATTTCAGAAATCTCAATATGTTGTGTCTTTTAGGTGGGGCTGGATATTTAAGGTGGCAGTCTACTTGGCGTTGCACTGCATTGCAGTGTGTACGAAAACCTGGTTTTCTTAAGGAAACAAGTAAACATGTGCTCAAAATGCTTATTTACAAAAAGAAAAAAAANGTGTACGAAAACCTGGTTTTCTTAAGGAAACAAGTAAACATGTGCTCAAAATGCTTATTTACAAAAAGAAAAAAAACACTTCAGACAATTTATGTACGAGACTAATTATGTATGGTACTTTCAAGACATTGCGCACTTTTGAAACATTATTTTAATGCCCTACAACATGGCTGAAAATGACTTTTTCTAACTGCTCTTCTGCAAAATACACGAACCAGATTCATGCAAAACTACGATAGAGGAGTGCATCGGACTTTGCTACAGTGTTGCCTCCAATGATATTATAGGATTACTGCCTAAAGACCTATAGTTCCAGCGGTACTATGAGAACACTTCACGTGAGTTCACAAATTTTTACGTAGAGGCTAGATCGCGTTACGTACACCGGCCAGTGTCGCCCATAGCGCCTCGTCGATTTTTGCCTCGCATTNTTACGTAGAGGCTAGATCGCGTTACGTACACCGGCCAGTGTCGCCCATAGCGCCTCGTCGATTTTTGCCTCGCATTCACAAACACACCCCAGACTAGGCAGTAGCCTTAATTTTCAGTTACCAGCCTCGGTGTTGCCAGGCATGCCGGGCCCACTCTGTTACACTGTTATGGATAGTCTCAGGTTCTGGTGATTCTGAAAGCTGCATGATCCAGCTTGCCCAGTCTTGCCATAAAGGAGTTGACTGGCAAACATGACAATTTTTCAAGTCTACTTTTGTCCAACATATTTTGACCGCTTTCTTTCCAGTAAACTGTACTGCATAGTCAGTTATTACATTCTCGTGATATCCCTGTTAGAAAATACATCCTCCTCTGTTTTTTGTAATGGTGCTTGCTTCAAAATGGTACCGCTGCTATTGCTCGTTTATGTATGCCAAGGTACAGTTGAACTTTATGCAGGTAATTTTGTCTTTTAATTAAAATGAATGCATGTTATAATGTACAAACATCATTTCCTGGTAATTATTTGCTACATGTGAAGTGACTACATCCCGAACTTATGAATTGTTTACATTTCGGTGCTGTTAAAAGCATGTTGATGGCATCCTAACGTAAACGTCTTCATAGTTTTATAATCTTCCTTATGCCTGCTAAGAATAACGTAAGATTACCAGCCACTAAGTTACATNTAAACGTCTTCATAGTTTTATAATCTTCCTTATGCCTGCTAAGAATAACGTAAGATTACCAGCCACTAAGTTACATTTAGGAAAGTGCAATTTCTTTCCTCTCTGACAGTACACAGTAGTTGAAAAAATTCAGAATATTTGAAAAATTTATATATTGTAACAAATTCGAATACGTAGTTTTGTTTCGAATATGAACTCCCTGTCTTGCTGGAGGTGTTGGCTTCTTCCTCTTAGTTCGGTGTTCTGGACACAGTGTTGAGAACATTGTTTAACTTCCTCAACCAAGTGAACCCTGAATATATGTTCTTGCAGTAGGAGTACCCACCAGGTCTGTTTAAACTTGAATCTTCTAAGCAGGCGAAGGCCTGACTANATATATGTTCTTGCAGTAGGAGTACCCACCAGGTCTGTTTAAACTTGAATCTTCTAAGCAGGCGAAGGCCTGACTATTCATTTGAATGTTTAACAAGGTATTTCACAGAGTAAGAAGTTTTTTTTATTGCTCATATAAACGCCAATCATTCTTGTACGTTGAAGTGGTATTTCTTTTTGACTGGGTCGAATAGTGATCATGAACACACACGGATGCATCAGTTGCCACCCTGGTTCTCCTGGAACAGCATTTTGCATTCCTAAGCTCGAGGCATCTGACTACAATATTATGGGATCTTTGGTTTGGACTCTGGACATGTTCTGCGATGTTCAGAATACTTATTCATTTTAAATACCTAATTCTATTATAGTTATTAATTTTTGCATTGTTTAAGTTAAAGAGCTGAGGGTTCTCAGGAACCTTCAGAGATGCTTACTGCCAGTAGACGGGTCTATTTCCTTGTTATTATTGGATGTTGCAGTATTGTCACGATAGTTAATGCCAGCACTGTAAAAGCAGTATTTTTCTCGCTGGCAGTGGAGCCTTCCTCTCCCAACAAGCTTGTACTGGGAAACTGCTCTCTGTGGCAGGGGCAGAGAGGGGGCATTTAAACCATAAACATTATTATTGGTGTCTCTCTGCGAAAAAATTGACTTTGTATTGTTTTTGAATGCAAGTACTATGGTGGAAGCAGGAACACATAATTTTGTTTTATTTTATGTTGGGTGTGTAGTGCCCTGCTTTTGGCATTTGGTGAATGGCATGAGTACCTCTACTTGNATTTTGTTTTATTTTATGTTGGGTGTGTAGTGCCCTGCTTTTGGCATTTGGTGAATGGCATGAGTACCTCTACTTGAGAAGCTATCATGTTCTGTGTCCTGGTAACATGTAATGTACCATTTAGTTAGTTACTAACCCCAGGTTTTAGTGGGAGGAAAAGCTGATAGATTCCTTGTGGTCTAACTCTACATGGTTGAGATACATTGGAGTTAGACAGGGAGTGGTTCAAGGTCGTTATGCTTTGAGTTGCGGTTATTGAATTGTCTAAGTGCGCCTCCTGAGGACTCTGTAGTGAGATGCTAAGAACCTGCAATATGCTGGACCTGTTGTTTTGAGAGAAACGCACAACATAATTGCTGGACGTGTGTAACTGTGTGCTGATGCCTGCACTGCCAAATATGCTCATGTAGTATACGTAGGGATGTGTCTTATAACCCTGCCAGTGCTTCTAATCACCCCCCCTACCCAATGACAGAACACTGATCACAATTGAAAAGT
Organism: Clitarchus hookeri; assembly: GCA_002778355.1. Taxonomy (NCBI): domain Eukaryota; kingdom Metazoa; phylum Arthropoda; class Insecta; order Phasmatodea; family Phasmatidae; genus Clitarchus; species Clitarchus hookeri. The sequence continues at coordinate 141,187 of NQII01001310.1, forward strand.
TAATTAATTTATACATACTGTTGAGCCATGTCATAGTGTGAACAAGCTTGAAGTGAGCAGGTATATGGACAAGAATTTGTGATCCGTACTGGTGTGAAAAACAGAGCTTTAACATTGTTTATTTGTAGGAAGTTAATATTTTTTAAATTTACTTTTCCACAATTGTGCCATTTGTTGGCATATTGTATGCTATGATTCTTCTAGTTATGTTGTTACATTCATTCATATTTGCTGACATAGCAGGATTAAGTGTAGCACCTTACAAAACCCAAGTTATTCATGTGCCAACAAAGGCCAAGGGCAAAAATGGATTTTGTGTCCAAATGCTACAAAAATTACCAAATGGGATCCAAAAAACAGCAAGTGAAATGATAGTAAGATGTTTTGCAAGGAGAGTAGGGAAAAAGTCTTAAATGTTACATAATAGTTTGAATATGCCGTTCATACAGGTAGTAAACGCAAACTTATATATGCATGACGTACCAGCACCAACCACTGCGGCTACAGTGATTATTTATTATTTTGAGTGTGCACCATGATTACTTATTCATTTTGTTATATCTGATGATAAGCTGAGACTTCAAATAATTCCAAGTGCAAAACAACAAAATATATATGATACAACACGTCATGTGCCATAGTTGCGTGCTGCTGTGATTAACACGACACTTAAAGCAAATACTCAAGTGAAAAACTCTCTTAAGAGCAGTTTGGTGAAAGTTGCCATGCTATGTCTATTTCAGGTGTGAGTGGTGGCCTCGCTTATCACTTTGTGAAACCGTTCCTATTGTACCCAGCACAAGGGGTGTCTTGAATCACGAGTGAGGGTATTAGAAGCGACCCCTTCTTTATCGCTTGCACACCGCTGTTAACTGTGCATGATGTAAGGCAGCACGTAGCGAGCGCTAGTTTCCGCCTGCACCAGCGAACAGGACTGCCCAAAGTACAGCTTCCAGGAGAGAGAACATGGGTCCTGTGGGGAGCAGTAAAACACCACTCATCCATAACATTGCTAACTTCAATATTGATCATTAATAAATGTGCTGCATTGTCTCAGTGTAACGCTTGCACTCACTGTGTTGCTGAACATCTCGGTTTCCCCGTACCCTCCTACTATGTCGTCGGCAGTCAACGGTTGCCATGAAAATCGTAAAGCTGGAGATCAGAGCAAGAAGATAAAATGGGAGTCAAGGCTAATTAAGGTGTAAAAGGCACATATAATTTGGTTTTCCATTTTGTTGCTGGCTGTATTGACAGTGAATTTTGAACATAAGCTGTACATTCGTTAAATACTGCTAGTAGNTTTTCCATTTTGTTGCTGGCTGTATTGACAGTGAATTTTGAACATAAGCTGTACATTCGTTAAATACTGCTAGTAGTACCAAAGAAAATGCAGATTTTTGTCACCTGTAACTACTTGATGTCATTAGCCCAATCACAAGAGTAGTTTTTTTTGCATTAAATTCAAGCTTGCGTGCTGCCTTCAAATTCAGTCAGTAATATTAATATATTTAACATGTAATTTTAAAAGATAAAATGACTGTAATTTGCTGAATTTTTNTTTTCCATTTTGTTGCTGGCTGTATTGACAGTGAATTTTGAACATAAGCTGTACATTCGTTAAATACTGCTAGTACCAAAGAAAATGCAGATTTTTGTCACCTGTAACTACTTGATGTCAGTAGCCCAATCACAAGAGTAGTTTTTTTTGCACATTAAATTCAAGCTTGCGTGCTGCTTCCAAATTCAGTCAGTAATATTAATATATTTAACATGTAATTTTAAAAGATAAAATGACTGTAATTTGCTGAATTTTTATGCCCTGTTTCTAGTGTCTTACAAATACCAGTAATCATCATTTTTGTTACCATTAAATGAAATATGGAAAGTCACATATGTTAATAAATGTTTTTAAAAAAATCAATAAAATATGTTAAGTTTTTTTTAGTATCTCACATTAAATTAATTAATCAAGGTTATTTCGCCAGGATGCACCCTCACAATGGAATCATTAACCCATTATAGTTTTAAGTCTGTAGCTTACCTCAGTGGTGGCTTATTATGGACATGTTGGATGGACTGCTTCACCTAAAATTTAAAATTAGAATTTATTTCCTTTATTCGTAATTTTTCTGAGCGATTCATTATTCTACAGAACTTCTCCATAAATTTGAAGACAAAAAAGTTTTTTCTTAAGGTGGTCTCTCGCCGAGGGATTGAGTGCAGCTAGAATACACAAGCACTGTAGACGAGCTAACCACTTCACCTTGGAAGCACATGGTGATACAGACATTTTTTGGTGGGAATTATGCTTGAAAACTACACATGTTCTCTCTTATGTTCTCGCTTGGCTTGAAGTGCTGTAGTAGCTGGTAACTGTCCCATGCTGAATGCTTTGTTGTTAGAATCAAAGATCTCCGAGCCTGGCCGAAGAAGACAGTAACCCATCTGCAGTGAAGCGGANGCTGGTAACTGTCCCATGCTGAATGCTTTGTTGTTAGAATCAAAGATCTCCGAGCCTGGCCGAAGAAGACAGTAACCCATCTGCAGTGAAGCGGAGTGTATCCGTTGCTGCGTGGTGATAAGTGTGAAATGTGAATTGAATAAACTGTTATGTATCAACACTACAGAGACATGTTGTAATCAGCTGGAATAGAAAGACCACTTGCTAGTGCATGGAGATGTACAAATAACACTAACTGTAGGCTATAACATTTTGAAGTTTTAAGACAGTTGGACTTAAAGAAAATTTGGCACAAAATAGTTACATATTTGCAAATGTATTAGAAGTGGCCTGAGGTAAGACAAATTTTGGNTTAAAGAAAATTTGGCACAAAATAGTTACATATTTGCAAATGTATTAGAAGTGGCCTGAGGTAAGACAAATTTTGGAGAGACCTAATTCTGCTGCCAACAATTTTTTTCCTGCACTTTTTTTTTGTGGTGCACTGTTTTTAAGACATGTAAAATGTAGACGTTTCTGCAATACTGAGGAACCAAACTTCGGCTGCTAAAATTTTTCCTTATGGGGTAACGTAATTTAATTAACGGNATGTAAAATGTAGACGTTTCTGCAATACTGAGGAACCAAACTTCGGCTGCTAAAATTTTTCCTTATGGGGTAACGTAATTTAATTAACGGACATTTTGCGTAATGGACCTTTCCAAGGAACATAACCTGTCTGATAATAACTATGATTAACACTTAACAAACTGTTATGTAGTTAACTATCACTATAAGTGCTGTATAAGCACTTAAATGAAATACAACTACAATATGTCAACATATTCTGTTATTTAAAATGTGAAACCATTGAGCCTACACTTCTCATGCAAAGCCACACTTTTGCCCCACCATTAGGGTAAATGTTTTCATAATGTGGGGCAAAATTTTGCATGATACAAGAAACTTATAAGAATAAAAGAATGCTAAGTGAGTTGAAAATTATAATAAAATAGTTAAAACACAAAGGCAGTACAAAATGAAATAGAAAAAAAAAAAAACATGGATAGCAGTTTCTTTTTAAGTGCTTGGCTAATAATTGATGTCTTATAACAGTTATCACTAATGAAACGCATCTACCTTCATTAGCAAAGCATGTGTTGTGTAACCACTCATCACAACCATTTCACGCTATCCACTCCTTGCATGATTTATTTGCATATCTCCTTACATCCTGGGCAAAGTATAGTGATTTCTGCATCACTTTCTTTCTTATGTTTTTACATTTTCTTGAGCACTGACATTTTGATAACTTTATTAACACTTAACTAGCTTCGAAATACTTTTTTTAATTCATTCTTTTTGACACATTCGTCATTTCATCAGCTTTGTTTTGTAAATGAGTTTTAAATGGCAAACTAGTAGTTATTGTTAACAGACTTGAATCCATTCTTCCACCTTTGGGAGTGGCTTGATTTCTGCAGGAGAGANTCCTTTATTCGTAATTTTTCTGAGCGATTCATTATTCTACAGAACTTCTCCATAAATTTGAAGACAAAAAAGTTTTTTCTTAAGGTGGTCTCTCGCCGAGGGATTGAGTGCAGCTAGAATACACAAGCACTGTAGACGAGCTAACCGCTTCACCTTGGAAGCACATGGTGATACAGACAGTTTTTGGTGGGAATTATGCTTGAAAACTACACATGTTCTCTCTTATGTTCTCGCTTGGCTTGAAGTGCTGTAGTAGCTGGTAACTGTCCCATGCTGAATGCTTTGTTGTTAGAATCAAAGATCTCCGAGCCTGGCCGAAGAAGACAGTAACCCATCTGCAGTGAAGCGGAGTGTATCCGTTGCTGCGTGGTGATAAGTGTGAAATGTGAATTGAATAAACTGTTATGTATCAACACTACAGAGACATGTTGTAATCAGCTGGAATAGAAAGACCACTTGCTAGTGCATGGAGATGTACAAATAACACTAACTGTAGGCTATAACATTTTGAAGTTTTAAGACAGTTGGACTTAAAGAAAATTTGGCACAAAATAGTTACATATTTGCAAATGTATTAGAAGTGGCCTGAGGTAAGACAAATTTTGTAGAGACCTAATTCTGCTGCCAACAATTTTTTTCCTCTACTTTTTTTTTTGTGGTGCACTGTTTTTAAGACATGTAAAATGTAGACGTTTCTGCAATACTGAGGAACCAAACTTCGGCTGCTAAAATTTTTCCTTATGGGGTAACGTAATTTAATTAACAGACATTTTGCGTAATGGACCTTTCCAAGGAACATAACCTGTCTGATAATAACTATGATTAACACTTAACAAACTGTTATGTAGTTAACTATCACTATAAATGCTGTATAAGCACTTAAATGATATACAACCACAATATGTCAACATATTCTGTTATTTAAAATGTGAAACCATTGAGCCTATACTTCTCATGCAAAGCCACACTTTTGCCCCACCATTAGGGTAAATGTTTTCATAACGTGGGGCAAAATTTTGCATGATACAAGAAACTTATAAGAATAAAAGAATGCTAAGTGAGTTGAAAATTATAATAAAATAGTTAAAACACAAAGGCAGTACAAAATGAAATAGAAAAAAAAAACATGTATAGCAGTTTCTTTTTAAGTGCTTGGCTAATAATTGATGTCTTATAACAGTTATCACTAATGAAACGCATCTACCTTCATTAGCAAAGCATGTGTTGTGTAACCACTCATCACAACCATTTCACGCTATCCACTCCTTGCATGATTAATTTGCATATCTCCTTACATCCTGGGCAAAGTATAGTGATTTCTGCATCACTTTCTTTCTTATGTTTTTACATTTTCTTGAGCACTGACATTTTGATAACTTTATTAACACTTAACTAGCTTCGAAATACTTTTTTTAATTCATTATTTTTGACAAATTCATCATTTCATCAGCTTTGTTTTGTAAATGAGTTTTAAATGACAAACTAGTAGTTATTGTTAACAGACTTGAATCCATTCTTCCACCTTTGGGAGTGGCTTGATTTCTGCAGGAGAGAGTGTTTTTTCACTGCTTGATACAATGTGTTAATTCCTCATCTAAATAATTATCTGAATTATTTTCATCATGCAGTAAAGATGGTGGTTGTTCACCCAACTTGGAACTGACACGCTGGCTTTAAGAAGTGGATGGACCTGCATCTGTGATTACAGGTAATAGGACTTCTTCATTGAGCGCTATACTTCTTGCTGCAGAAGGAGCAAAGTCTTGGTCAGTACACACTCACGGATTAACAGGCACAATCACACTTGAAAGCATTAATATGCAGAAATCAGCAGCGATTGTATGTTTTGAAACCTCTTTCGCAAGTCTCTGTTGAGCTATTGCTAACATCTGAAGTGTATACGCCGTTCAATTCATTTTTCCTTTGATAATTCCTGTAACAGTACTTACTAATTAGTCAATCAGAGGTTGAACAGAATACGTATATAACAATGTAAATAATACGCGGCTGTTATATTTAACTGCTAAAATCATAACAGTGTGTTACTTATTCCACCAGTACATGTTTGTACAGTGAACTTTTACCCCACTTGAATCATGCTGGACAATGTCGCTGGTCAGTGGGTTTTCTCGGGAATCTCCCGTTACTCCTGCCCTTTCATTCCGGCGCTGCTCCATACTCGCCTCCATCACCCTCATCGGCTCTCAAGACCTCACTGTTAAGAGCCGCCAAAATCTCTTCACTCACTCACTTTTACCCCACTTCCACGTGCCCACATTTGCACTACAGTACAACTCTTCAGTTCTCTAGAATTGATGCTATCTGAGATGAACAACATAAACTTTCTGTTGTGTCAAGACACACACCACTAACTGATGAATCAGGAAACCATGCTGATACCTTTCTTACAGTTTATTCTCATTACGATACACGGTTTGCAAGAAATCAAAATATTACATCAAGTGGATGGGCTGTACACCCAAGCCAGCTGTTCCTACATGTGACGACTGCCTTGACAACTTCCAGACTCTCCGAGTTGTCACCGTAGGTATGGCCAGTTAGACAATATTTGTGGTGATAGGTGGTCCCATTTCAGTGCATACCCAGGCCAGCCCTTGGTCATGCCAATGGTTGTCACCATAATATTCAAGGGAACAAATATAACTGCACTGCAAACTTTTACCCACAGAACACTTCTACACTTTTACCCCACTCTACATTAACTGCATTACAAGTATATCTTATTATACAGCTACACTTGTGTCTGCAAGTTAAATTTTTTAATAAGTAAGCTACACGTACCTACACCAAAGATTTTTAGACATTATTTGCTGCGGTATAAGTTGATCCAAGCTATTTTCAGCTCTACATACATGGATAGGTGCTTTAAAAAATTAGTTTTATTTCAAATGTCTGCATTGTTCTTATATTTGTTGGACTTAAAATGTACAGCAGTTAAAAGTTTAAATTTAAAATCTAAATTAGGAAATACAGACATACAAAACACTGGAGAGTTACATTTAGTTTTATAAGTATACATCACAGCATTTTATCGCACAATCATTACATTAATTAAATTGTAGTATGTGAGATGCATAGAACCACTACTTGCATGGTTGTATGAAAATGATGAGCATTCGTATATTTTTAATTAAAATTCTGCAGTGCAGAAGAGTTGCAAAAAAATTTAAAATGTTAGGCCCACCCAGAAGGGTGGAGGCATGGGACATGCCGATGTATGTTATCCTGGGCCCCTGTAATTATAATTCCCGCAAGTTATAAATTTTAAAAAAAGAAAGAAAGAAAACGTGATTTGTAATTTCTTAAATTACCTTAATCAACAACACTTAACACTAAAAAAACTACACTGATTTAGGCCTATATAGTTTTATTATAAAACTTATTATAACTATTTATGCAGAGGGAGGGCAATATTGTTGTTTGCCTTAGGCTTNCTATATAGTTTTATTATAAAACTTATTATAACTATTTATGCAGAGGGAGGGCAATATTGTTGTTTGCCTTAGGCTTCTAAGTGGTGGACAATGACATACAGAATTTAACTAAGTTAATAAAATGTATGCATTTAGTTGTATATGTTCAGATCAATTCGCGCAGTTATTTAGAATAATAATGGTAAATAAACATAAACCAGCTGAGGAAAATATTTTTAAAAATACTAAATGAATGTTTTGAATTTATGTAGAGCGTTCATTTCCGTATACATTATTTCTGCAGGGTTTGGGAACGCAGTACGGTTTGAAGTTGGCGGCATTCGAGATATCGTCAGTCAGATCGATCAAGTAGTTGGCGCTCCCGCCGAAAGGTATCAGTACTGTCGGCAGTAGTTGGCAGCTGCAGTGTGAAAGGAGTGGTGTGTCGTCTTTTCGTATTTCGCGTCAAATTAAATAATTTTCAATGTTTTTAATAGANTGCAGTGTGAAAGGAGTGGTGTGTCGTCTTTTCGTATTTCGCGTCAAATTAAATAATTTTCAATGTTTTTAATAGAATTGTTAAAGATGTGATGAACACCTGATACACACGACCATTTGTTATTTCATTTTCCCGTCGAATTGTGAAGATTACAGACGTCTGACAGTCCGGGATAATTTTTTTTCCAGTNCATTTGTTATTTCATTTTCCCGTCGAATTGTGAAGATTACAGACGTCTGACAGTCCGGGATAATTTTTTTTCCAGTTGAAATGATCTGTGCTTGTTACAGTGACTGCATTGTAAAATATAATAGGCGCGACTGTATACTTTAAACTGTTATTTTTTTTATTGGTCAATACGGGAGTGATACGGCGGACCATATCCACAGGCTTTCGTGATTTCTGAAAGCGTCAAAGTAGTTTTATAATTTTTTTTTTAAATTCGGGCGAACACCCTCCCCTTTGACCCAGATCGCATCACATAACCTTACCCCGTTGCCGTGTGCGTGATCTCAAGGGAGAAGTATCAATCCCACGCGGACGAGAGTGATTGCAGTTCGTAATTGCATTGTGAGCAGTCACTTGTCAGTTGTGACAGAACGTCTGTGTAGTCAGCTGAAATGCGCGGTAAGTTTGTTTCACTTAATAATTTGAAGTGTTTCTTGATATGTTAGCTTGCATGTGATATTTAGTTGAGGAAATTAACATTATTAGTGCAGAAGTTTTTTTAGTGTCATAAAAGCAGTATATAGCCTTTATTTACATTGTATCGGGTTTGAATACATATTTTGTTCGCATGTTTAAAAATGCATATGCAATTCATTTCCGGCATAATTATTCAAGTACGTAAAAACAGCCCCTTTTTGTAAGTACTTCTAAAGGTTTTACTCCAACTTAATTTTTTTGATTGTGACACAGGCATGTGTATTATTCATTTTTATGAAATTCTGACTATAATGATANACTCCAACTTAATTTTTTTGATTGTGACACAGGCATGTGTATTATTCATTTTTATGAAATTCTGACTATAATGATAGCTTAACATATTTTTTTTTATCGTGTAGTTATATATATTTTTTGCATGTTTTTTTGGTCTTAATAGTATTTTTCTGTGCGGTTTAATTGAAATAACTCGAAGAACCAGCGTTTTAAACTGGTAAANACTCCAACTTAATTTTTTTGATTGTGACACAGGCATGTGTATTATTCATTTTTATGAAATTCTGACTATAATGATCGCTTAACATATTTTTTTTTATCGTGTAATATATATTTTTTTTGCATGTTTTTTGGTCTTAATAGTATTTTTCTGTGCGGTTTAATTGAAATAACTCGAAGAACCAGCGTTTTAAACTGGTAAANTTTTTTGGTCTTAATAGTATTTTTCTGTGCGGTTTAATTGAAATAACTCGAAGAACCAGCGTTTTAAACTGGTAAACAGTGTTGCGGTGTGGTCCCCGATATCAGTTACCGATTGAGCGCTGTCTGAGCTTATCTAACGGAAATGGAATGCTGGAGCCTCAAGTAGCAGAAAGGAAGTAATTCATCCTTGTATACTATCTTGAGGGGGAGGGGGCACGGGTTGTGGAGGGACTGTAATTGGCGGAGAGTAGTTCCTTATTGCTATCGCGGACTGTGACAGCTCATCGCGTCGCCGGCCTCGAGTGGCCTTTGAAGTGCGTGCATGTGTGGAACAGGCCGGTTAACAATGGGGCAGGAAGGAAGTGGTTATGTTGGTAGCTCGTCGGTATTGTCAGCGCGGGGACCGCACTGGAAGACGTCAAAGCCGCAGCTGTGTGTGTTGGCTAGACACTCGCTCCTTCAGCCCTCTGTCTTCAAGGTCGAATTGGCCTTCAGACTTCGCTGGGTCACGTCCTTGAGATCTACCATGCCAGTCTACCCGTCGCCGGCGACAGGAAAACATTCCGCACTTTCTAAGCCGGGCCCGTTAGCTGTAGTTGGACAAAAATACCTTGAGTAACCAAAGAATTTCAAGCTGTTCTGCAAAACAAACTGTCTTGACTGTTCTGTGGTAATGTTATCGCNTACCTTGAGTAACCAAAGAATTTCAAGCTGTTCTGCAAAACAAACTGTCTTGACTGTTCTGTGGTAATGTTATCGTGTACGTAGTAACAGCAAACGTGTCCGGCACGATTCCCTGTGTTGTGAAGGCAAATACAGAAAACGCGTCCCGACTAGTTCCAGAAGGCTGCCTGGGTTTCACTTTCACCTTATTTCTAAAATAGCTAACTGTGTTGTTATTAATTCCCATGCTCAGTTAAAAACTGACATGTACGGGGACCCTAGGTGGGATTGTGAACTATTATAACAGTAAATTTGACACTTTTGATAGAAGCCATGTGTAGGCCTTAATATGTCAAAAACGTTTTATTTCGTCAGTTTATGTATATCAGTAACTATGCTTATATGGTAACGTCGTTATAGCCTTCCAAAATATTGTGAATGCGAATTTTCGTATTGAAACAAAACGCTTCTATATGATAAACAAAAAATAATAATTTGTACGAAATCGTTTTTAAATGTATTTTATTTTATTTGTCTGTTTTGATGGTTAAATGGCACAGTTTCTGAACATTTGCTTAACAGATTTAAAGGGATGTGTTCATGTAATGTAACTACATAGGCATCGCTTGTTGATGCCTCAACTTCATTGATATTATAGTTTGGCGTTTAGCTTTTTTTTTTTTTAACCTAGTGTTTATAAATTTTGCTCTAGTCTTACTCCACGAGCGAGGGACATTTTTGCATGAATTTTAGTTCGATTTCTCGAGAAGTCCACAATATTGGGTGCTAGGCCTATCAGCTGTTTGCTGCGCGTGTAAGCTGTGTATATAACATATATTTATTTGCTTTGTTAGTTTGTACCGGCCGAGGTGGTGCAGTGGTTAACAATACACATAGACTCGCATTCGGGAGGACCCGAGTTCGATTCACGGTCTCGTCATCCTTCATTCCGCTTCTAATTAACTCGTTGACGATGACGTTTCCTAGTAAAATATCGTCTGTTAAATCAGTGTTTGCGCCTATACGCGCATCTCAATAAATAAATGGTCTGGGAATACAACTTTTTTACCCAGGGAAGATAAAAGAGAACTTTTATCTACAGTCGCCACTTTTTAAGTATATCCTATTAATTACATTCAAAGAGAAAAAACCTCTTACTGTTAACAATCTATTTTGCTAGAAATTCAGCTATAGTCCATCCGTCGTTACTTCAACTTTTCTGAAGCCCTGCTAAAGTTCTACTTCCTGGATATTCCTCCGCCTCGAGCCAACAAAACGTAACCAAGTTAAGAAAACCACACCAAAGGGACAACGCACCGCATTCCTGCGCACTCGGTGTAGCAATATTTTTCATAAGAACTATTTCTTACTAGGCATTACCAACACACCTGTTTTCTCCGTGTTTTTATTTGTATTAATAAATTTAAATGAAATTATATAATGTATAGGTAAAGTGTAAGTAAAAGTTCAAGTTAACCAAAAATAAGGTACTTTTATGTTAACAGAGGTATAAAACGCTTGCAGTAGTTGGCATATTTAGGAAGTAACCAAACACGTCATTCATGGAGTGATTTTTTTAAAGGTTTGATTCAAAATGTGTGAAGAAACCGTGAATAGACTTTATCCGAGATCACATATCCCCTCCTTAGGAGAATATGTTGCAATGCTAACTTATGGCCTGACGTAACCTTGAGGCGTTAAAAAAATGTTTACTTTGTATTCCCCTTAAGCCCTACATACCTACCGTGTTTAATTTATCAGTATTGCTTCAACGAAATGTCTGATACTGTTAACATCGTAGATGTGTTCTAATTAAAAGTCAGTCTATTTTCCTGTCCGCGGTTCAGTTCTTGTGGACACTAGACTTGCTAAGTGACAAGTCGAGAATGCCAACTAGGTCTAATCAATCTCGCAGGAACCCGCATGACGGTACAGTATTCAAAATCAAAGGAGGATTTTTTTTTCTCGAAAAATATGAAGGGGGTTCGAAGTCTGGTGTATTGCAGTACCGTCATACCGCTTACCACCAGAATGCGGCCGTATACAATTTGCTTACACATTCCAAATGGGAGAATGAATTTAATGAGCGGAGAGATTTTTCTATCTTTTGTGGTGTGCAACCACATTTTAAAATACTTATTTTTAGGGGCAGTGAAATTTCGCGAAAAGAAAAGATTTCGAGACAAGATACAGTCCAAAGCACTGTAGGGTCGTCCAGCTTCTTTGAATGGCTAAAAAAGGTTCTGACCCGTGTTAACCGTTTGCGCAGGAATCACGAAGGTTCAGTGTCGGAGTTATTTAGTCCTGAGTGGTTTGATCAAAGACGGACACGGCACCAGCAGCCAATGGAGGTATAACAACAGCTGAGGTGTGTATATAGTATTGAAGTCTACTGTGTGCTCCGATTTTTACGCGAAAAGTCACTGGCCCTACTTATTTTGTACCATGCATGACAAAAATATTTAGTATCTTCTCTAGACCTGATAAGGAGTTTTCGTGGCAGTAATATTTAAAACCATTAATCTTTCAGTAGCGTGCAATCCAAAATCCGTTGTAAAAACCACTGAATAAATTTTTGTCATCAGAAACGTCAAAGCTACAGGGAGACAACATTGCTATCGCGATTTATAAATAACTTTTTTCTCCTTTGTTTTCTTTCTAAAGATGTACTATACGTTAACAACCTTACTAAGGTCCGGGGGTTATCGTCAAGTACGAGAGGGCAAGTCCTTATCGTAGCTGAACTGCCGTCGATCCTGCATCGAGCGCTCGCCTTGCTTGCAACGGTTGCCGTCGTCTCCCCGTGCTTATCACGCGTCGTCGAGCACGCAGATGGACACGGAGTCTCGTGACCCCGGGTGCAGTATTTATTTCATTTTGTAACTTTTATGTCGTCGTGCCGTGGAAACGAATTCGCGTCTTCGGGAAAGGCAGCGCCGCTGGATCGAGAATCACAACTCAATCGAACATTTCGTATATTTATGGATTTTTGGCTTATGTCGTCGGATGAAGCTACTAGTGTACTGTGGAACATTGAGTGCTGTGGTAGTTAAGTTGCGTGCAACTGATTCATAATGCGTAGACACCCGGATTTTTGACGAATTTATGCGAGGACAAGCTTAGACTACAAAAACATGTACATGTGACTTCCTTTTTTCGATTGGATCGCTGTTTCTAAGAGACGCTCTGTACGAATCTGAGTCAATAACTGACGGGGGGCCACGGTAGTGTAGCGGTTAGAGCGTTCGTCTCCTACCAAGGCGAACCGGGTTTGATTCCCTGTGGGATCGCTCCCGGATTTTGGCTGTTGGGAATCGTGCCGAACGATGCCGCTGGTCGGCAGGTTTTCTCGGGGTTCTCCCGTTTCCCCCGCCCTTGTGTATTCCGGCGCTGCTCCATCTCCACCTCGCTTCACCGTCATCGGCTCTCAAGACCTTGTCGTTGCGAGCCGCCAAAATCAATGAAGCTCAAAACTAGGGCCAGTGACTTTTCGCGTAAAAACCGGAGCACACAGTAGACAAGTTATGATATATGTGTGGAGTCAACAACAATATGGAGGATTGGCTGCTGGTGCCGTGTCCGTGTTTGACCAAGTCACTCAGGACTAAGTAACTCCGACACTAAACCTTCGTGATTCGTGCGCAAACGATTAATACGGGCCAGAACATTTTTTAGCCAATCAAATAAGTTGGACGACCCTACAGCGCTTTGGACTGTATCTTGTCTCAAAATATTTTCGCGAAATATCACTGCCCCTATCAATAACTAACCAGCAAGAAAATAAGAACCGAATCCCGTGCTACCAGGTCGGGTGAGAGTAAGCCAATGGACAACTAGCTGAGGCTCGAGTGTACAAAGGATTGTGAAGTCTAGCTTGTCGCCAAATGAATCCGCAAAATTTCCGGCTCTCTAATTTAATGCATTTCGTATTCTAGCCCACGATTTTTATTTGTTCTGCAAAGTAGTGATACATTGAGGTATGGAGTTTCAAATACAATATGATCGTTGCCGTCTTGCAGGCAGTCCACTATTTCGTTAATATTAATAAATTCAATCGTGAAGGTGTTAACACTAAGTACTTTAGCTTTGACGAGTTAATTAATAATCCGTCCGTGGAAAATCAGCTCGGCTTCCGCGACAGATTGTGTGGTGGGCAAGTCTTCATTTCTTCAGTTCGCAGATATGTTACCCTACGCCTCGTTGACAGCGGTGTTATTAAACACGTACCAAGTCATTGTACAGTCGCAGTGAGTGACGAGGAAATATGCTACAACCTGTGTTTGAGCCCATTCACGGTTACTTCCAACTTTTCTGAAGCCCTACTAAAATTCAGCTTCCAGGATATTCCTCCGCCTCGTGCACACAAAGCTTAGGCAATTGCACCAGATGGCCAACGTACTGCATCCATGCGTTCTCATTATGATAATATTTGGCATACGAACTATTTACTACTAGGCATTACCAACACACGTATCTTATCTCTGTCTTTATTCATATTAGTTATCAATTAAATATTGTAATTTATAAATAAAATATAAGCAAATTAATCAACTCAAAATAATGCACTTTTATGTTAAAACAGGGNCTTTATTCATATTAGTTATCAATTAAATATTGTAATTTATAAATAAAATATAAGCAAATTAATCAACTCAAAATAAGGCACTTTTATGTTAACACGAGTAAAAAACGCTGGTGTAACATATTTAGGAAGCAATCAAACACGTTTTACAAGGGTGTTTTTTCAAAGGTTTGATTCAAAAAGTGGGAAGAAACGGCGAATAGAATATGAAGAACCATCCCGCCTTTCGCCTGAATGATTTTTGGGCACCATGGAAGACCAAAAATCATGATAACCGGTTGGGCCGGGAATCGAACTCGGGTCCTCCCGAATACGCCACTTGGTTCAGTTCTTTGAGACACCGAAATTGTACGAATTTAACGACCGGCAGCCTGTACGCCAAAAACTTGGGTTTTGGTAGCGTGTCTGTGTTTGGACGGCAGTTGTGTTTCACCCGCCTTAGTCAATAGTAAAATAAACAGCAATTGGATGACAGGATCGCGTGTACTACCAGTCTTATTGATAAAGGCTGTTCGCGATTAACTGAGCACTTTTGAAATCAACCTTTGAAAAATAGCACTGCAGTTAAGATGGTAACGACGGAGGGAAAGTAGTTCCACGTCTTAACGTTGAATTAACAGTGCTAGGTAAACATTTATGAACATAGAAATAATTTATTTTACATGCATGTAAATGTAAGAATTAAAACATTGTAACGTATTCATTTTTATAATAATTTCCAAGTATCACAGGACCGAAGCAAGAATAAAGTGATCAGACCCATGGCAATGTTAATTTTATATACGGCGGAAGAATACACTATGTGTACACAAGTATATCTTAAGCAGGGCTTTCGAAACTGCTAAATTGACCAAGAACAGCATATAACTGCTTCTCACATAGGCTTCAGTTAACTAAACTCGAGTGCGTATAGAAGTGAGGAGTCAAGACTTCACTTCAATGAACTCAGGATAATTCGGAGTCTACAGAATCAAGACATTGGGCGTTACTTGCTGAGATATTTGCAGTAAACTCGTGTTTCATCTCCAACTGGAAATGTACATTACACTCTTAAGACTAACTGTATACCATAAATTGTATGTCTGCGACGTATTTTTCCATGACGTTCCTGGAGCAGGTTGTCGTTGTCTTGTTAAGATGTTTACTGCAGAATAATAAACGATCTATAATAGGCAAACTAGAGTCCTTGTGTTAACTTCTGTAAAGGTCTAGGTCAGCCGTTAAATTTCCTGGAAAGCTGCGGTGTGGCGAATAAGTCTAAATTCTCTTTTGTATTGCCTTTTGGACACACACACGCACACACACACACGCACACACACACACACACACACTAGTAATTTAGACTCTGTACTCCCCAGTTCGATTGTAGACCCTGGCGGGCAAGAAACTTTGGGTCTGGAGGATTCTCGTGCGGAGAGCGTGGCGAGCACTGGTGTAGAGGTTTCCTCGGGGTACTCTCGTTTCCTCGTTCGTTTTCATTCCAACGTGTTTACACTTTGATATATCTTACCGCCTCCATTCATCCACGTTGACCCTGCCTGAAGACGGGAACTGTGTACAGATTGACATTTACACACACATACAGGATGGGCTAAATTCGACCGACAAACCAAAATCAAGTAGAAAATGTATGCGACAATTTCTACCCAAACTAAATATCGAAGGAGATAAAAGCCTTAAAAAATCGAGCTTTTAAACTGTATTCCTGCGAAATATCGGAAACGAAGCGAAATTAGATTACAATTCTCCTAACAATGTTTTATGTTATCGGTACTTCGACCTGAAGCAAACTCTAATTTTTACCTCTCATTTTTAGCTCTCATTTTTACAAAAAGTGTGGCCACCCCCTCTTATTGCATGCAACTATTTTTATTGTCAGGATTTATGAAAGTTTGATGCTAGTTTATTTAGCAGTATGATCTAACGAACAAAAAAATGTCCCTTCTGTTGCAATAGCCCAGGACTCGCCGCTTTCGTGTAAAACACACTCAGAACTCTCGGCGGCAGCGGTGCAGTTCCAGGAGCGTAGGCAATGCCAATACTTCCAGCGTGGAACAACACACCGACTGTCGCCAGAAACAGACAGCTTCAGTACTGAGAACTTATCAATGTGTATGGCACAGGCTGTAAGTGTTAAAAACGACCTCCACCATCGTGTCTGCAGGAGGCACAGCAACACGCCATACGCGTGTGTAGGCAGTGTTGCCTACACGCTAGGCACTGTATCACTGCAGCCGAAGCTTTGTATGCGCTTTATACGATTTGGTTCCTGGGCAGTTGCAACAAAGAGGGCCATTTTTCTGAATTAGATCATACTGCTCAATAACCCAGCACCAAACGGTTAGAGTTCCTGACGNCAACAAAGAGGGCCATTTTTCTGAATTAGATCATACTGCTCAATAACCCAGCACCAAACGGTTAGAGTTCCTGACGGTGAAAAGGCATGCAATAAGAAGGGTGGCCACATCTGTTATATTCATCACGGTGGGAGTTTGCTCCTAGGTTGAAGAACCCGGTTTTACTTCGTTTCCGATATTTTTGCAAAAATGTGGTTTAAAAACTCGATTTTTAAAAGCTCATACCTCCTTTAATATTCAGTTTAAGTAGGAAGCATCCCAAATAGGCCTATTTCGCACTTTTTTTTAAACAAGGAATAGCCCCACTCTGTATACGCGTGTGTGTGTGTGTGTGTGGGTATATAATTTAATTCAGTACTGTATTTATTTAGAAACAAAGGTGCACTTTAAAAAAATTTAATAGTATAAACGTAAAAACCTTTAAATTTATTTTTTGTACTTACTGTGGATTGTGAACCTTTGAACATATTTATCTTGTATACAACGTGTTTAGGGAACATGTGTACTAACCCGGGCACGTGATTCGTGACCGGAAAAGAGGAAGAATGATATAGGACACACATGGTCCATCTCAATGAATAAGGGCTGTAGAAGGCATTAAAGACGGAGGGCGACAAGCATATTGCATTGGATATTATGCAAAGTACTTGCGTTAGAGGAACACAAATTGGTATACGGATTAATTAAACCAAGATCTTGAACAAAAGGAAAGTATGGTACGTCGCACACACCCCCATCATGTAAATAATATGGGTTGGCACCCTTTTATTGCAGGCAACATTGATACCGTGAGGTTAAATTGATTGTGGATACCATCGGATAAAGCAGGAACGTCGTAATTAGCACAAAAGGCCCCCTAATTGCAACTCTCTAGGACCCACCGTTTCCGTGTAAAAGCGCAAACGAAGGGTACAGTGGTAGCAAGGCCATGGTCTGGTAGGTAAGCAACAAACACATTCCTCGCCCGGTGGTAAAAACATGTTGGTGGTATGATGCACGATGTTACACGTCACAGCCAGTTCCCCTTTCCCCCCTCCGGAGCAGTGAATTTTTACCGCCCCGTCTGCCCGAGCGGCCTGTTATTCGCAGCATGTGACTGCTACGATTTATTAGGAACTTGCACACGTGAACATGGACGAGTCTTGGTGTATGTTGAAGTGAGAGGCAACGGCAGGGCAGCTGCGCGTGTGTACAGCCGAAGATGCTCTGCACGACGTCAGTCGAACAACCAGACATTCGCACATACTATATAGCGACTACAGGAAACAGGCACGTTACAGCGTCGACGTGGACCTGGTCGACCGAGAACAGTCCGCACTCTGCAGTTTGAAGGTCTTAGAGAATGTAGCGGACAACGCTTCGACGAGCAACCGCGAGATCGCGGGGAGAATGGAACCATCGAATGGCACAGCATGGTGTATCCTCCATGAACAGCTGCTCTGCGACCATATCATGTGCGTAGGGTACAAGCAATGGGGCCAGCAGATCATGCCCCTCGGCTAGAATTGTGCCGGTGGTTCGTTCATGCAGAAGTGTGAAATTGATCCTGATTTCCCGGCGATTGTAGTGTTTACAGACGAAGCCACGTTCACACAGGAAGGCTTTTGCAACAGTAGAAATGTCCACATGTGGAACGACACCAACCCACATTCAACTGTAACGAGAGGCTACCAGCACCGCTTCGCCATCAACATTTGGGCCGACATAGTGGGGGATAATGTTATTGGCCCATTCTTGCTGTCCAACCGTGTGTCAGGATTTCATTATTATGATGTCCTGCAGTTCCGATTGCCACAGTTACTGGAGGATGTTCCGCTCGCCATCGGAGAATGGACGTAGCTGCAAAACGACGGTGCACCACCCCATTTCACCAGGATTGTGCGTGACCACCTGAACATACCGTATCCCGCTCGATGGGTAGGACTGGGTGGGCCTTGTGCTTGGCCACCACGCTCCCCGGACCTTACGCCATTAGACTTCTGGATGTGGGGATTTCTTAAGGCGTGTGTGTACGAGACACCCGTGGCATCTGAAGAGGACCTGCTAGCGAGGGTCATGGTTGCCTGCGATCAAGTGCGAGACACACATGGAGCCCTATTCTCTAACTTGAGCTTGCTTAACCCCTTAACGTACACATTAATTTTTCATTTCAGATGTTGTAAAAAAAACCCAATTTATGGTGTTAGCTGTACTTACTAATTTTCTTATAACAACTGACACACTGGAACCTATGGGAAGGGTTTCAGTAGATCCACGGTACAAGTAGCGACCAGTTATAGAGTAGTTGGTGTGTCAGCAGCAGCCAATAGCATTGGGCCAAGGAAAGGCGCTGTCTGTATTGGTCCTGGCTTCTGACCTCGCACAGCATCGACCATGATTTCACCTATTTTGCAATGTGCCAGATGTGAACGAGTGTACTCGGGATAATATGTTAAGGGGTTAAAGATAATCAACACAATCATCTTTATCATAAATATGGCCATAACTACGGTTACTCGTAGGCATCTTTATGTGGTATTCTGTAAGCCATATCTTTATTGATATATGTGTGCAAAAAATGTACGTTCGGCAACGATCTGCTTGTTGAATTATACTTTTCCGTTATTACAGAATGCGTTGTTTCCCAAATTGTGTTATTATTTTAAATTTTTAACTATAAGTGAAATTTATTTCTTAAAATTTTTACAATAATACTTCTAAAATAAATTTACTTCTTTCTATGAAACAAGTTTCACGTGGTACTAGTTCATTTTGAGCATCACGAGATAGCAGCACTGAGCCATGGCCGTATCCGTCACTTCATAGCTACGTTAAAGCGAGAGTATCACTAGCGAATTATAAAATATACTTCTTAAATTAATTCCAGACACCTTTTATTTGTGCGGAAACAAAGCAGAATATAATAGTTCTCATATCTAGGGTATTTTAAAAGGTTTTATTTTCTGTAAGACGTATTTGTAGAATAAACCTCAATACGTCGGTCATTTTCGTTTCACTTCCGTTCATAAAGACACCTTGTTGACGTGTCTTTATGTATAAACACAGTCGCAAGGGATTCGAAGGACCATCGTGAATACATATTGAGTTACAGAATACCATTTCGCCTCGTAAAAATAGTTTGGCGGTAAATGTATTAATAAAAAGACACTAAAAAGTTAGAGAATAAGGCCCCAGGTGTTTTTCAACGTGTCCGCCGGTTTCTAATACGCCGTATGAACTACTGCATTGACACTGGAGAGGCACACTTAGAACATTGGTTGTGATACGCCACCTGCACAATCTCGAATGATTGCGGTATCTGTTATGTTGTGCTGTCTGGTAGTGCCTTCAGTACCGATGACGCATTGCCACGTCACGGAACTTACATGTGTTTACACGCATTAGTACAGAGTCACGCTACTGGGTCCATTACGTCATTATCACTACTCTCAACGTATCGCAACACCGACTGCTTTGTACATCACACATCATCACTGGACGCACCAAACGTGTGTTAATCACGGATACGGTCACAGCCAGTGTAACCAACATACTGTTGCATTCGTTTCTACCCCGTGCTGCACAATCTGCCACCTACACAGCTGCACTTTGGTGTAGCGCATTTCCCAATACTAATATGTTTGCTACGTGTTGGTTCCTGTCCGTACTCATTCGGCGGGGATTCCCCGCTGTATTCCTCCGGGTGCANAGCCATGGCCGTATCCGTCACTTCATAGCTACGTTAAAGCGAGAGTATCACTAGCGAATTATAAAATATACTTCTGAAATGAATTCCAGACACCTTTTATTTGTGCGGAAACAAAACAGAATATAATAGTTCTCATATCTAGGGTATTTTAAAAGGTTTTATTTTCTGTAAGACGTATTTGTAGAATAAACCTCAATACGTCGGTCATTTTCGTTTCACTTCCGTTCATAAAGACACCTTGTTGACGTGTCTTTATATATAAACACAGTCGCAAGGGATTCGAAGGACCATCGTGAAGACATATTGAGTTACAGAATACCATTTCGCCTCGTAAAAATAGTTTGGCGGTAAATGTATTAATAAAAAGACACTAAAAAGTTAGAGAATAAGGCCCCAGGTGTTTTTCAACGTGTCCGCCGGTCTCTAATACGCCGTATGAACTACTGCATTGACACTGGAGAGGCACACTTAGAGCATTGGTTGTGATACGCCACCTGCACAATCTCGAATGATTGCAGTGTATGTTATGTTGTGCTGTCTGGTAGTGCCTTCAGTACCGATGACGCATTGCTACGTCACGGAACTTACATGTGTTTACACGCATTAGTACAGAGTCACGCTACTGGGTCCATTACGTCATTATCACTACTCTCAACGTATCGCAACACCGACTGCATTGTACATCACACATCATCACTGGACGCACCAAACGTGTGTTAATCA
The DNA here is from genome assembly GCA_002778355.1 of Clitarchus hookeri. Taxonomy (NCBI): domain Eukaryota; kingdom Metazoa; phylum Arthropoda; class Insecta; order Phasmatodea; family Phasmatidae; genus Clitarchus; species Clitarchus hookeri. Next base: position 162,432 of record NQII01001310.1, read on the forward strand.
CGGATACGGTCACAGTTAGCCAGTGTAACCAACATACTGTTGTATTCGTTTCTACCCCGTGCTGCACAATCTGCCACCTACACAGCTTCATTTTGGTGTAGCATATTTCCTTATGCNCTGTTGTATTCGTTTCTACCCCGTGCTGCACAATCTGCCACCTACACAGCTTCATTTTGGTGTAGCATATTTCCTTATGCTAATATGTTTGCTACGTGTTGGTTCCTGTCCGTACTCATTCGGCGGGGATTCCCCGCTGTATTCCTCCGGGTGCAAGAAGGGTTGCCTACTCACCAGGCCCTGGTATTGCTACCACTGAACACGTAGTTTGCGATTTAACAGGAAACGGTGGGTCCTAGAGCGTTGCAACTATGGGGGTCCTTATTTGCTAATTACGACCTCCTGCTTCATCCGATGGTATCCAAAATATATTTAACCTCACGGTGTACATGTAGCATGCAATCAAAGGGTGCCAACCCCTATTATTTACATGATGGGGGTGTGTAGGACGGACCATACTTTCTTTTTATCCAAGGCCTTGGCTTAATTAATCCGTATACCAATTTGTGTTCCTCTAACGCAAGTACTGTGCATAATATCCCACGTAATATGCTTGTCGCCCTCCGCCTTTATGGGCTTCTACGGCCCTTATTATTTGAGATGGCTCATGGGTGTCTTGTATCATTCTTCCCCTTTTCTGGTCACGAATCACGTGCCCGAGTTTGTGTACATGTTTCCTAAACACGTTGTATATTTATTTAGTTTTAATATCGTTTAACATACCGTCGTAAAGCGTAATTATCTAGTCAGTTTTTCGGCTAATTTTTAACCTAGTAATAGTCTTGGTCTCTACTCAGTGAGGTTTATCGCTATGGTATTACATACAGTTCATTTTGTAACGGTTCTAAATATTTTGTGATAGCTCTTATTTGANTGAGGTTTATCGCTATGGTATTACATACAGTTCATTTTGTAACGGTTCTAAATATTTTGTGATAGCTCTTATTTGATAGTAGTTCGGCAAACTTTATTGTCACTTATGCAGAGCTATATCACATTTTCTATGGTAACATTTCGAGATAAGTGCTCTAATGTGGTATTTTATTTTAGTGATAGGGATACAGTTCTTCAGTTGAGTGTATTGTTTGCCAGTTCACTATTATCAATTCTGAAATCACAAAACTTACTTGAAATGTGCTGTATGTATGTATATTTTTTTAAGTGGACTTGTGGCATTATTTTCATAATTAAATAAAATCACCCAATTGTTTTAATAATAATTTTTGGTGATACATGTTGAGACTCTTTTCAACTTCGGTAACACAAAATATTGTGCACTGGAGACTCGGGCCACAAAATATTTATAAGCTGTTCACGGTTAATTGAGCACTTTTGAAAGCCCTGCCAAGGATCTACTTTTCCTTATAATTTTGTATCCTTCTCCAATATGTAAGATTAACATTGCCATTGACCTGCTCACTTTGTTCATGCGCCATAAAAATAAAACCGCGTGCAAATGTGTTACTATAGTAGCTCCGTTGTAACTTAGGACTTGGGAGCTCTGCCAATGTCGGGTCACTTCTCCCCGGGAAAGGAAGCGATTGGACGACGGTGGCATGGTGGGTGGGAGGTGGGAGTGCCTGCAGATTCGTCTGCCCGCCTGCCAGCTACCTGTGGTTGGTGATTTGCAATTGTTCTGTCTCTTTCTTTCACTTGGATAGGCGGGGCCAAGCCCGTTCTTAGGACGATGCTACTATAGTAAGCATATCCATGCTCTGATGTGTTGAAGAAAAATAAGTAATATCTTAAATGGCCATTACTGTGAACACACGCTTACAAAACGTTAGATTTTAAGAACTATTTTTATTAATTCGCTGCCAACTTAACCTGGAGCCTGCGTGCCAGGGTGTACAGTAGCATGTATGAAGTTATGAACAGTAATTTTTTTTTCGAATGTTTGTTTCAAAAGTGCTTACTTTACCGTGAACAACCTATACATCCGTGTTCCTAGCTCTCCGACTTACGTCCGCCCGCCTCTACCGCGAATGGGGAATCGCGGGGCCGTGTCGTTATATCTAGGTAGAAATAGCCCGGCGCCAGCGACGCATGAAGCGGTAAGGGGGAATTTAATGGCGCGTGGAATGAAGGAATAAATTCGCCGCACACGTATTTTAATTACCTGTGCTGTGCTGTTCCTCCGTTCGCCGTGGCCGTTTCCCAGCTCCAATTACCATATATATAGGGAAACTAAAATACACACGTCTCGATGGCCCGCGGACGCTCGGGGTATCGACTGATCTGCCCGGCCGTGGCGAGCTGCGAAGTAGGGTAGCGTCCCGTGTAAGAGCGAGACTCTGCGATACCCACGTTGTTAACCATATCTACGTCGATATGATATATCGCTTCTATCAAGTATCTATTGAAAATCGATAACGTTATATTGCAAATATCGCTCATGTGTATATAATCTCAAATTATATTTGAGATTATATACACATGAGCGATATATATTAACTCCAAATACGTCAATTCAAGTTTACAGGTGTCTGAAAGCCAACATAACAAAAACCGTAGATGATAGGNATAAGGACGTGGGACATATATTAACTCCAAATACGTCAATTCAAGTTTACAGGTGTCTGAAAGCCAACATAACAAAAACCGTAGATGATAGGTATTGCCAACTTTATTAGCAACAATTTTGCAGCTGATGCGCTTACTTCGCGCGATAACATATTGTAAATCAATAAATACATATTTGTCTTTTTTTTTTAAAGAAGTAAGGAAATGAATTGTCAAAATATTTTATGCAGTATATGTTGTAATGAATTTGGTTATATTCGGAACGAGGAATACATTTTAAAGTTAAATGTAGTAAAATATGAAAACAATATAAACGCATGGTAAAGATTATAAAATTCAATTCTGTGTCTAACGTAGTTTGTGATGACATATACGAATCAGTCCTGAAAACATGTGCCCCTTACATAAATGCTTCGAAAATGGTTTCCTATTATGAATATAAAAGGCTTAAGGTATAGAGAAATATAGCCTGTTTTAGGTCGTGAGTGTTGACTATGGTGTGAATTTGATGGTTCCATATCAATAAGTGCCTAAATTACGGGTAACTATGCTCATAAAAGGGCTAAATGCACAATGGGTCATATAACATTGGTTGGGCTACGTATTGATCTGATATGGTATACGTTAAACATTTATCTAACTCAAATGGTTGCTGAAAGACGACCAATTATGCCAAGTTGGTGGACCTGACATGAGCATACTATGCTTGAAACATTATTTGATGTAAGGTGACAACTTTCCTGTATTCTAGAATAGAGCTGCTTGCATATACTACTCATAATTACTTTTTAAACAATAATAGCACACCTATTCTATTAGAAAATGCAATGTGGTACAGAACGNATATACTACTCATAATTACTTTTTAAACAATAATAGCACACCTATTCTATTAGAAAATGCAATGTGGTACAGAACGTGGTCGAATAACGAGTGTTCATGTTGCCACATGAGCTCTAGTGAAGCTGCCTTATGTCGCTGAATGGTCAAACTCTAACAGCGAATTTTTAACATCGTTAATTATGTCATGCCATCCACCCTGTCCCCCACTGCCCTATTCTCTGACTTGCCCTAAATTTTAGGCACGTAGTTACATATTCCTACTTTATATTCGTATCCTCCTTCAATATACGTGTTTGTGCATACGTCACAAAATATATTTACATTATATACTTACATTTCCAAGTTTTAAAAACAATAAATGAAATTTAATGTATAATTATTAATTATAAAATTATCCGTACTTTGCTGTTGTGACGTCATATTCGTAGTTACCGTAAAAAAAAGCGTCGTATATAATACGATATACAAGCGTTTCCAAGTTTTTAAAACAATAGATTAAATGAAATGTATAACTTTTATTTATAAAATTATGTGTAATCAGCTGTTGTGAAGTCTATATACGTGCGTTTCCAAGTTTTTAAAACAATAAACAAAATTAATTTATATTACATACATAACTTTTATTTGTAAATACGTACATAAACAGCGGTTGTGACGTTATGTTGGAATTAGTCTTGAAGAATCAAGTATGGAAATATAGTACTTCAAATGCCTACTTTGGAAAAATCTTTAATGCATATCTACTTCTATAAAATCTAATATGGAAATTTATCATTTCTTATGCCACATTCGAATTATTCTGAAATAAATGTCCGATTGTATGCTGCATGTAATATATCAAGTCTAGATATGTTATGTGAAACAAAAATATTAACTTAATTGATACGTATATGAAGTGATGAATTTTTTTATAGGAGCATTCATGTGTTTAGCCCTGTACATAAGAATATTTAGAAAACATTTAAATACTTACAGTTGTTATAAAATAAAATCAATAATTCTTGTATACTCTATAGCTTAATAATAATAATTTTTTTCCATCGGATTTTGACTTTTATGTCGGTGTACATATAGTGAAGTTTCTTCCTTTACTAATTCCTGGTAAAAACCGTGCACCCTGAGCTTGTATCAACTTCTAACTCTGTCATTAGTATTGTTCAGTCTCCTGTATTGTATTCTANGAATTTCTGGTAAAAAACCGTGCACCCTGAGCTTGTATCAACTTCTAACTCTGTCATTAGTATTGTTCAGTCTCCTGTATTGTATTCTAGACGTAGGCTTAAGTTTGAGCATGGTGATGCTATGTGGGTGTTTAGAAATGTAATAATTTTGAACCCGCAGTTTACTTTATTTTACAAAGCGACGCTGTGCAAAGTATTGTGGCAATCGGCGCATCGTTGCTCGCTTGTTTACCGAGTTACTTCCTGCGAAGCACGCTGCCAACTGGTTCGGCACGCAGTTTATCGACCCACGAGACAAGTCGATCTTGTGTGGTATGCAGCGAGATAACGGCAGAGTCGAAAGTTTGACAGTCAGGAACAAACAGATTCGGCTCTTCCGAATTGTCTGGCCGTTTGACAGTGTTTGTTCAACTGTGCAGTTCAAGTGATAGCATTGTAGACATGCTATCCTTGTGCTATTTGATATTGACGTTTAATTTCGTCAACGTCCAGTGAATCACGCGCGCAAAATTCGACCTTCGCACAGTTGTAAACGGCTTTCTCTCCTGTTTTTCAGTTTTATAAATAACTTTCTGGGGGAAAAATAATTTTCATTACGTCGTACTCAAACAAAAATTCTCTCGTTGACAAAGTTTTTCTAACTGGCAGGTTTGAGGGTTTTACACCCTAAGTCCGAATTAGTGATATCAATCAGTGAAATAAAATTCACTGAGAGTCAGTTGATAAGCTACTGCTGACTGGTGAATGAAACAAATTAACTTTGAACAAGTGATGTTTAGCTTTAAAATTCTTGACATTCAGTGGGAAACACAAAAAAATCAGTGAAATTCAGCCATCGTACTAATTAAGCGTATATTGGGCACTGATAATCAAATGCTCGATTTTCACTGTTTTCACTGATTTGGCTCAATTTTCACTGTTTAAAGATTAGAGTGTAGTGCACCCTAGTACCTTCCCGTGTAATATTTTAAAATATTAGTTTTGGTAGTGTCTTGAATTATTATCCCGAGTATAACGCTAGATAACTTAATAAACTGAAAGCAATTGAATCCAGAAAATAACCTCATTTGAGATTTTCGGAAAGTGCTAAAAAAAAAAATATTGTGAACTTGCTTTCGAGCATTAAAACTGAGTTCAGCTGGCTGTAATGTATTTTCTTCACCTTTCTCGGCTAGGTAAAGAAATTCTAGTCGAAAAGTCTCGGAGGAAAATATAAAAAAAATGCTGTTTTTGCAACTCCTGACGTTAATGGGGATNTTTGGCTGCTGGCGCGGATGTTCTATTTCCCACAATTCAATGCATGCAAATAAATACAGACGCACACAATAGTTGTTAGTATGCAACTGGCTGTGGTCGGTTTCCTGGAGAGTATTCTGAACTTTAGGGTATGTCAACAAGATGCCGAAACCCACCAAATTAACTAGTAATAACTTATTAAAAGCGAAGTCGTATACAAAGTAAACACGATGATAAAGAAATCCGTTCCTTTTTAAAATGAAATGTGTAGTTTTTTTTGCTGTGGTTGCTTTGTTCCGACCAATTTTTGTTTATATTAACATACGCAGAGTTAAGACTTTGTAGTTTTGATAATGGCGGAACGCGATTACTGTTCATACAGTGAAACGCTTTGCTATAGGGCCTACTTAATTCGAAGGACTCGAGTTTAAATTAAATATGGTCGTCCAATATTAAATAATCTTAACCTGCAGCNAGGGCCTACTTAATTCGAAGGACTCGAGTTTAAATTAAATATGGTCGTCCAATATTAAATAATCTTAACCTGCAGCTACCTGCCTTACTAGTTATTGCAGATTTTAGCCTACGTTTATTACCTTATGGAGCGTTCTCTATAAGAATGTAATCTCTGACATGCTGTAAGGCTTAAGAAACTATGGAAATTATGGTCGCTACATTGTAGATCACAGCTAACCAGCTAATCACCGGTTAGGTACATGGTAGGTTGTAATTTATACTTACCCAGATTTTCATTTTATTTTCTCGTGTCACCGTGATTAACAACCCTCGTTATTTCATATCATGCCTGTACAGCGACCATGGTGATGTGACGTAGTGGTTATGAATGTCTGACAGACACGGTAATAAATTAAAAAAATATATATATCTGTTTGGAATTGTTTTGATTCCCGTGTGCTTCTAAAAAACATAAAATTATCGTTATCGTTATATGTGCTGCTTTGTACCTTTCGTGCATGCATTTTCCATACGCCACTGATTAACCAAAATCGCTAGCTGCTGTTTTTACGTACTTGCGAATTTCTCGTTTCGCGCGTCTTTTAGTGTCATTGAGGTAGTTGCTAATGATTGGTGCGACATCAGCATGCGCGGCAGTATAATGAACTATGATCTTGCCACGTAGGTGATAACTCATTCATAGATACCTGAAAAATTAGCTTTTTAATTTTGGGACAAGCTAGAATTCAAAACCGCGTATGGCTAATGCTATTGGTCCACCCGTTAGTTTGCACCTCCTGGACCTTACTGGGCCAATAATAAATACACAGTAAAATGCAGACTGAATCACCGTCTTCCGCTTATACAGCAAGCAACCAATGAACAGTGGTATTCGCATGATTTTACATACGACAATGGAGTATAGCCTACAGGTCATTGAACTCGCGAATTTTTCAGGTCTTTACTCAGTACTCAATTTAGTTTAAATAATATTTTGCCTGAAATGTTTTTTCGTAACAAGTGTATGAAGTCAACCGTTTTACAGGCTGTTTGAAAGCGCGAGTAAAACCCCACAATGAGTGAGTGAGTGAGTGAGAAGATTTGGGTGGCTCTTAACATCGAGGTCTTGAGAGCCGATGAGTGGTGAAGCGAGGGAATGAAGAGGCGGGGGGAACGGGAGATCCCGAGAAAACCCGCGGACCAGCATTCCCACATGCGAAAATCAGGGAACGACCCCTCCGGGAATCAAAGTTCGCCTTGTGTTTTACGCTACACATTTTTGAACATTGAACCGGAACGTTTGCAGTGTTAGAACATCATGAACTAATTCCTCGAATACTGTGGCGTGCAAGATAAAAACATAAGGCGGCCTTCTTTTTTACCAAGTACGGTAGATTACTAATCCGCAAGGAACAATCTTAATATTGCATTTTTCAATGCACAGATGGGGTTCCAACCCCTCTTCATGTAGGGGTTGATATATATACATACATACATACACACCCACATTTTTATGATTTGCATGTCGTCGTTCAATAATGTATTACCCAGACACTAAGGGATGTATTTTTCATTCTGGCCGTATTACTAGCAATAAACGGTTACTTCAACTGCACCTCCAAGGGTCATTGCACCCTTCCAGGACAAACTTAGGCTAATCGTGTATATATGTTTTTTTTCTACCAATTTTTTCATAAGGAATCAACTACCCAATTTTTTCGGTACAGTTCAGTTCCGTTTCATTAATAAAATCCACAAATAACAGTAGCTTCTGGTGGGATGTCGCTTGTTCACAGCTGTACATTCTCACCGCGCGCAGAATGAACCAGTAGCTATCGAGGGGCCGGAATAAACTGAACCGTATTGCGACCACTCGCGAGCGAGCTACGAGGCACGCGTCACACACGTGGTGTGACGTCGGCTGTAAACTGGCGGGTGCACGCTACACTGACGTGACGTGATGCCACGTCAGCCCACGTGTGCCGGAGATGTCTATACCCGTACCTTCAGCGGGGACGTGCACGCTGTGCTGACGTCGACGTGACACTGCGTGTGGTGACGCGATCGGACGCAACACGACTCCTGACGCGCCAGGAACAAATCAAACCTCCCCGAAATTCGTCAGGCGTGGGACGGCGTGTGGAGATAAGTCGGATAGTTTAGCTATCCTCTGCATTACTTGTATTGCGTGTGTGTGTTCTTTCTGCGTGTGGTGTTTAAAACGAAGAGCTCCTCGTGGAATGTGTACCGTTAAATACCATTGTTTACCACCCATCGAACAAACAATATAGGGATCAGACAGCGAGGAAGGAGGCGTGGGAAGAAATTTGGGGAAAAAACTAGGGTTTTCAGGTATGTACAGTTTATCTCACGTAAGTTTGTACTTTTTTGACAGGTACCGAAATAACGTTTTAACTTTAGCACTTAAGCATGAGGGCGTATTTGTAGAAAAAATTAGACCTACCAATACAAAATATGTTGTACATGTATGTGGAATAATTTATTTGAAACAACAGGTAATGTTATATATATATATATATATATATGTGTGTGTGTGTGTGTGTGTGTGTGTGTGTGTAAAACAAAGTGCAAGCTTAAATGGAAAATATATAAAGAGTCAGGTACATTGTAACTTTTGATTTACGTTACTATTATGACATTGCTGTAATATCAAGCTTCCTTCTTTTTCATTACGCACTCCAAGTATCCGTGTTATCGGAAAGACAGCTACATAAAGTCACAGAAATGTTTCCTTGATTACTGTGAAATGCTTCCCTCACGGATACTTGTCCACTGCCGAGGACAGGTGGCGGTTCCTTGCGGAGAAACAAAAAAACTTCTTAAACTTTTCTCTCGCCATGGCCGCTTCACGAACGTGGTTTCTGCGAACTGCTTTCATTCTGTCGAGCCCGTCGACTTCCTCGTTGCCCACTCTCACTCCATCCTCAAACGGGGAAATAGTGTTGGTGTTTTGGCGGAGGAAGTTGTGAAGGCAACATCCGGCAAGAACGATGAAATCTGCTGTGCCTGTTTGCGTCTCAATTGGTTTTCAAAATATTCGCAATTGGCCAGCTAAGATACCGAACGCATTTTCCACAACTCTTCTTGCTCTGGCATGCCGGTAATCGTACACTTTTTCTGCGTCACTGGTTGTAGCTTTTTTTTTCTGTAAGGTCGCATTACGCACGGTTTAAAGGGAAATGCCTCACCTGCTACTATGACGTAGGGTACGGAGTCGGCCGTTGTTGTCAGATTTTTCTTCAACAGGAATGTCAAAATTTTTCTTTGACAACATTCTTCCAAAGGACGATCTTTCAAACGTACCACCATCGCTGCTTTTCCGATAAGCTCCCACATCGATCAACGTAGACTTGTAGCTCGCGTCCACTAAGACCATTTAAACAATATAATACTTACCTTTATAGTTGTAGTGTAAGGAACCAGCATTGTATGGGCAACGTGTTTGTACGTGTTTCCCATCCAATGCACCGATGTAGTGGGAATAATTCCAAGTGTTCTCAAAATCTTTTGCGATCTCTTTCCATTGAGTTTCATTGGACTGAGCCATCCTGCCTGTAAACGTTTCCAAATAATTTTGCAGCATTAGTTGACGATGTTACCAACTGTAGAAAAGTTGAGTCGAAATGAAAATCCCAGTGATCGGAAGGAATTTCGGGTTGCTAAATACGTTTAAAACAAACGAGAAAGAGGTTAGGCTGTTTAAGAGGTTTATAAACGTATTGTGAATTACAGTATACTAAAGTTTCAAGCTGATGTATACGTGAACTTCAGATGTTGTGTGCATGGGAAACGCCATAAGTTAAAATTTAATTTTCTGTTTTCACATATTAATTGACATTTCCGCTTTCTAACTCTATTTGTAAAAAGCAGTAACAGTTTGCGATTCAGAACAATACAAAAATTTTAAATCACTTTACAATATACTAGAGAATGACAAAATAATTTAGTCACACAACTTAAGCGTAACTTACAATTTTACGATTTATTAAAACATTGATGGTTTTTATACATTGCTTTTCGAATCATGAATTCGGGCACTTCTGTGAAAGCCTTTAACGAGAAATTACGTCTGTTACTTTATTTTGTAGGAAATGAATTTAAGGAAATATGGGGTAAACTGAGGAATGCCTATACTCAAGCTCTGGAAAGAAGAGCGACAAAATCTGGACAAGCTGCCAACAGTTTGGGCAAATGGAAGTTCGAGTACCAAATAGCATTTCTACTTCCGAAGTATCTATACATTTTCACTGCGGGCCATGCAGTAAAAAACCCATGCCGATAATGTGTGTATTGGTTGTTGCTGAACACATGGAAATACAAGTCATGATGGTACTGACGACGAAGGTGTCGAGGAGAATTGTGGTGATGATCCAGGTACTCCAAATTCATCTGGAGATGCTGAACAGCTGAACAGTCTCAGAACTTGCAGTCTCCCGCTCCCCCGAGTAGTTCAAACGAGCAGATAAAAGTGACGACGGAAGTCAGCAATGTCGTTTTCCAGGCCGAGTTGCGGGATGCTCAGAGAACTGAGAGGCCCACCTGTTCACTATCAGGTTCAACATTCGCCATCCACGTCTTCGGAGACAAACGTTTCCTCAGGAACACCTTCTCCATGTGTGTCCCCCCCCCCCTTCGTAATCAACAGGACATCGATTTGGCAGCTCCAGTCTTTTGTCATTCTTTGTCATGCTGTTAAAAACAAATACTTGTATGGAATTTACTAATAAACATTAAATAGTTATTTACCTTTTTGCCATTTGTTTTAATGTTTTGAAACTGAATATCAACTTACGTCAAGCATCAAGCATGCTGCTAATTTCTCTTCAGGGCCAATGCTTTCCCTCGTTTGAGTGTTGCACTACTCTAGCTCTGGAGAAATCATGTTTAAAATTAAGTAGATCTGATCTTTTGACATTCTTTAGTACATTAAGAAACGATCTTCATCTTCGAGAAGCTGTGGCATCAGTTGGTGAAACTCGCCATGTAACCGTCTGGACACGTTAATAGGGTGAACCCAAACAGTCCGTGAATAATGTGAAGCAAGCACGCAGGTCACACCTGCAACCATCTCCTCTTCCTCGTCAAGTTCATCAAGCAGCCCTCCGATCATTGTGGAATGTAGTGCACTCCAGCTCACCTCTCACTGAACTGCAGTGATGCTACACTCACGTCACATCAATGCGAACACCTCTCTCTGGCGTGATGTGATCCCACGTCAGCTGACGCTAACTGACGTGGTAACACGCCACGTTAGTGTAGTGTGTATCCGCCAGCAATCTGGACAACAGCCAAGTGTGACCCGAACACAAGCATACTTTTCAGACAGTCGCCAGTCTTCACTGACAAATGATTCCATTCCTTTTTTCTTCTTCGAGTGAGATGGTTTGACTAATCGTATTGTTCTTGTTTAGTGTTGAAGAAGTTTTTCTAAATCAACTACCTCTTTTTCCCCCTTTCCACGAAGGCAATTGGGAGCGAATCATATTATCACAGAATACTTAAAAATACATAAGCGAAGCAGCCGCTTATTCCGTGAACTCCATCCCACACGCCAGCAAAATTGTGTCATCGGCCAGCAAAATGTTGAAACGCCGTTCGCCAATTCTCGCCATACAATGTACTCGCCAGCCGGCAGCTCAGTCAATCGAAGGATGGGCGCTTACACCAAAGCCGTCGCCACGCTGTTGCGTGTGGTGAACTGTTGCAAGGTAAGCTGGCGTTAGCTACGTGCTGTACCCTGTTTCTCGCTAGCTTACACTTGCACCCACTAAAGCGTAGCTCGGCAGCTGACGCCACAGGACGCGTGTGGTAGGTCTCTTGCTGTTCGCTTGTGAGTGGTCGGAATGCATTCAGTTCCCCTGCGCTGCACGGTGGTTACTGGCTCCTGCTGCGTCCACCGAGAATGCTCAGCAGTGAGCAAGCACCAGTATAACCTTTGCAACAGTTCACCACACGCCACTGCCGCCTCGCCATTTCGTCTCTGTATACTTAGCTGCTCTGCGACTTCGCCGTTCTGGGGGAAAGGCAAAGGATTCTCTTTCCCCGCCCACGGTCGTACATTCCACTTGCAACGAGAGTGACACAGGGGGGTGACGATGGCGGACATTGTATTGGGAGAGCGAGTGTACGAGGCGGGAGGCACGTGCAAGCACNGGACAGCTCCCCCTTGTTTCCTCGGCAGGCCGTAATCTCGTCCCGGGACTCGAACCCTCGGTGTTTAGCACGCTGTAAAGAAGGAGGGCCGTGGCCCCCAGAGAGCGGTAACTCGCCGACTACCCTTCTCCCCTCGGCGAGCTTGAATACTCCATGAGGCACGCAACACGCCACCTCGTCACGGCAGGCGCTGCAGTCGACAACGGGCTGTTTATTGCGTGGTCGACCACGACGCTGTGCGTCTCAGCGCCACCCCCACCCTCCCTTACACCTGTACGCTCCGCTCAAGCTGTGCTCCATTCACGATGATTACTTCCAACTTTCCTGAAGCCCTGCTAAATTTCTACTCCCAGGATATTCCTCAGTGTCATGCCAACAAAGCAAATGAAATTACACCAGAGAGCCAACTTGCCGTATTCGTGTGCATTAAGTGATATAATATTGTGCGTAAGAACTATTTATTACTAGGCATTACCGACACATCTATATTCTATGTCTTTATTCATATTATTTATTAATGAAGTATTGTAATTTAAACTATATATATCATAAGCAAATGTTCAGTTAAACCAAATATATGGTACTTTTATGTTAACACAAGTATAAAACGCTTTTTATACATGGCACATTTAGAAAGAAACCAAACACGTCATACAGGTTTTTTAAATTAAAATGTTTGATTCAAAAAGTGTGAAGAAACCTCGAACAGACTATAACAGCGCTCTTGTAATGGCTAGGGACAGGAATAGGTCCACACGTTTTTCGCGAAAATATGTATGCTCATGCTTCAATATCTTACGTCCACAGCCGCGACTTCCTTTGGTTATCGACCGCGCGTCTACGTAAGAAGACGTACGTTCCGTTTTGACTGGGCCAATCAGAATAAAATACTCCTATACTAAACATCCATGTTTCACGGTCAGACACTTGAGGCACTTGACATTTATTTAAAGTCATCCAACCACGAACGTGCATTTGGAATAAAGTTGTTTTGGAGTATAACTTGTGTAGCAATCTTTTCGCGAAAAAACACGTACCCCTAGGCAGGAACATTACGAGAACAAGCCAGACTTAATAGTGTTGGACCACAACAAATTAATAATTTAATTGTTGTACCAAACATTGTTCAACTTGTTTGATGACATTTTCCTCGAATAAAAAAATTTACACTTTATATTTTTTGAATAGTTTGATGTCAAATTCAAAATTTTTTCTGTTTTGCTGCAGCTATAATAACAAATATTAACTAAGTTGTACAAATGAAAAAAATTTAAAGGAAATTAATGGTATGGGATACCGTGTGACATACGTAATCACCAAATAACAATTCATACTTTAAAAAAACTTGAATATATGCAAAAAACTTATATTTAGCAATAGTTTTCATATATATATATATATATATGGCTTGTTATTTGGCGATGGCATATGCCACGTGGTAGTCCATGGCATTAGTTTACTTCGTAAATTTTTTCAATTGTACAACTTAGTTAGTATTTGTTATTATGGCTGTAGCAAAACAGAAAACATTTGAATTTGACATATAACTATCCAAAAAAATAAAGTGCACCATTTTTTATTCGAGGAAAATGTCATCGCATTTGCGTACAAGTTGAACAATGTTTGGTACAAAAATAAAATTATTAATTTTTGGGGACCAACGTCTTTAAAACAGTACCTTTGTGTTTTTTTTTTTTGCCGATTGGCTTGCAATCTTGTCAAGGATAAAACTGAAATCTTACTAAGGCGGTAGCCAATGAACGAACAGCTTATGTTCTAACACACCTATGACTGCGGAGTCTAGCCTACAGTTAAATTATTTCGCGAAATTGTCCAGTCCCTATCGTAGCGCCGCTCGAGTTCTGCCAATGTCGGGCCACTTCTCTCCAGGAGATGTTAGGAGATTTAGGTGGCCAATGGAAGTGTCTAAAGTCAGAAGAGTGTTCCTGGAGCCACTCGGTAGCAACTCTCGACGTGTGGGGTGTCGCATTGTCATGCTGGAATTGTCCACGTCAGTCGGAATGCACAATGGACATGAATGGGTGCAGGTGATCTGACAGGATACTTACGTATCTGTCACCTGTCAATTGATCAGTTCAATAATATATTTTCTATAAGTCGTTACCATCACACCTATTTTCTTAGGTTTTTTATTCATGTTAATTGTAAATGAAATATTAAAATATGTAGATAAATTATAAAATAATATGAAGTAAACATAAGTACAACAATTATTATGGCACATGGCATATTAAGAAACAACCAAACACGCCATACATGGTGTGATTTTTCAAAGGTTTGATTCTAAAAGTGTGAAGAAACCGCGAATGGACTATATTACCGGTAACTCATTGGCGTGACGTGTCGCAGTGTGGCAATGTTTTCAGCACTTGACGTCAACGCTGTAGTGTTGTTCCTGTTAGTGGCTCAGGGGTTCGCGATGTGACGACGTTGTTCTCGCTGTTCGGCCTACAGTGTACTAGCACGAGGCAATCCTCTCCAATGTAATGGCAGATAAACCTCGCCGTGCCGGTACACAACACCTGTGCTCCGCCGGTGAACCGTCCAGGCCAAACTGCCGCGCGCAGTGAGGCGTTCAAGTTGTTTCAGACGAGGGAAGTGTTCTTTGGACGTATCGTGCAAGGGGTGGAATTAAGGTGGCAGTACGCCTGGATAGGCCGCCGAACTATCTGCAGAGCTCCAGCAGAAAACGTCTTATTAAAAATACCTTCCAACGTATCTGAGTGAGGTCTATATACGTTTTTCAGCTTCTCCATTTCTCTCTACAGCAAGCTTTTGTGATGAAAATGACTCAAACGGGTGTTTTCACGGTCATTTTTAGGTATGAACATCCCGGTACAAAACATTAAAAAAGGAATAGGAACGTGCATCAAATCTTTATTATTATTATTACGTGATAAAATGGTAGGGTCTCCGCTGCAAGTCTCATAGAGGTGCGTTATCGACGGCAAGACTGCACGCCAGTTCAGTGCTTNAAAGTCTCATAGAGGCACGAAACCGACGGCAAGACAACACGCGAGTTCAGTGCTTTGCACGTAGAGGCGATGAGAGAGTTGATGCGCATGTCTCGGTCGCCCCTAGTGCTCCCACGCTTTTAGGCCTCAGACGTGCAAAATTTCTTCAACCAGGCGACCACCTAAATTGAAGGAAAAAAATTGCTTTTCACATACGCCCGCCTTANTCTTCAACCAGGCGACCACCTAAATTGAAGGAAAAAAATTGCTTTTCACATACGCCCGCCTTAGCAAAGCGTCTTTGTGTGCTCTGGAAACCCGAGAGTATCACGAAAGAACACAGACACTGAAAACAGCCGAAGGTGTTATCGAAACATATGTAACACTGTTGAAATTAAGTTTGTAACACCAATAACTATGTCGCTGGCCAGTCAAATTTTGGAACGCCACCTGCCAATCAGCATCAGGAACAGGTGACCTCGCCAACTGGCAGGTCTGCCATAATATGCAACCTTTCGCAGCATGCAGTAGCCAATAGGACACAAAACCCTTTCCCAGAGCCTCAGGCAACCAATCAGAGAATGGTTCGTCCACGTCAAAGGAACTGTGTATGCAGCCACTCTGTTACGAAGACAAACACTGACGAACAACAGAGGTTTCCTGTAACGAAACAGTAGCGATTTCTTCCCCTGTCCTCAAGCGTACGTACAGGCTCATTGTGAGGATGCCGATTAACTCCTGCTAATTGTATTATTTGCATTGTGCTTTCAAGATTGAGTGCCCCTATTCACAGTCATCTACACCAGTTTATCATGAAACGAACGCATTTGTTGTATTTGCTTAGAATAAATGTTGTAACCGAATGCTTCAATTTGTTTTTAACTGCCATTGATTAACGCCTCCGACTTATCCAAGTAGTATGTTTGTGCGACGGAGCGGGTCGNGGGGGTTACAGCTCTTACCACCAACCAGAGTTACATTAAAAGACGACACATACATCCGTATAACAAGCGACACATACTCCGTGTTTTGCTGGTGATTAAAGTTTAAAGCCCTCGCACCTGAAGCTAGCGCCCAAATCAGCTGATGTACCATAATAATTTATAATAACAAATAATAATTTGTTGTATACCGCATCCTTGTTTGAACGCGAACAGCAGTGTTTGAGTAAGCCCGAGACTGGTGGAGAAGTGGTGCATACCAGTGTTACGAGTAAAAGGGTTGTGCTTTGCTACAATTGTGGTAACACTGGACATTATGCTTCGGAATGTAAGGCTCCAGTCATAGAGAGACGCAAATGTTTTAACTGCGGTGAAGTGAGGCATATTTTCAAAGGCTGCACTAAGGACAGAAATGGAAACAGGGAGATCAAGGGCAGATAGTGACAATTAAGGCAAAGGGGGACAAGAATCTTTGGGTTCTGGTTCGCTTTGGAGAAAAGAAGGTTGAGGCAATGGTAGACACTGGAGCATCCTCGTGCTTCATCAACCAAAAATTCCTGAGTGAGTTGGTAAAAGAAAGATCTGAGTTAAAGCAGTTGTTGGTTGTGGAAATTGCAGTTGTGCTTCAGGTGGCAAATGTGCTGGGATGTTGCGTCAAGATGTGTGCTAGGCTTCACTGTAAGATAGCGAAATACTCTTTGACGAGAAAATGTTTGGTGATTCCAGACTTGATTAGCGATGTGATATCGGGTCTGAACTTCCTTTAGGAAAGTCGTGCTGTAATAGACTATAGGAAGCGCAAACTGGTTTTTGGGTTTGACCCCTCCCATCTTGTACAATTAAATGGGAAGCTGCCAGAGCTGAGGAGGAAAGCATGTGTAGGGATGGAAACGAAAGGGGAGGTTCTTTCAAAAGAGCAGAGAGGGAAGCTTGAGTCACTGATATTACAGTTTGCTGATGTATTAACTGAAAGGTTGGGCAGGTGTGAGATGTTCCTGTATGAGATTAAGATGGAAGATGATCAGCTGGTGCATTGTACGCTGTATCAGTGCTCTCCTCTTAAATTGTTGGCTTTTCATAACATCATTGCTGATCTGGAGAGGCAAGGAGTAATTCGACGTAGTTTAGCCCTCCTATGCTTCTCCGTCATTCTTAGTCAAGAAGAAGGAGCCTGGAAAGTTTCGCCTGGTTATGGACTACAGGCTGTTGAATAAAAATATAAAGGTTGATCCTTTCCCGATGGTGAACATCGACATTCATTTTCAGTACCTCTCGAAGGAAACTTATTTTACAGTCTTAGATTTAAATTCTACCTTTTACCAATGTGTCCTTGAGGAAGGAAGCAAGAAGTATACAGGGTTGGTTACTTTTGGGGACATTTTGAATGGAATCGCATGCCATTTGGGGTGAATTTTGGAGTTCAGGGTCTATCCAGGATATTGCATAGGTTGTTGGAGGACTTCCAATTCAGATTCGTTGTTTCTTTTCTGGGCGATATTTGCGTATACTCTGACACCTTCGAAGAGCATTTAGAGCATGTTCAACAGGTTTGAAAGAAAATGCACCAAGCTGGTTTTATGTTTAACCCAGAGAAGGTGTCCTGGGTGAAACCCCATATTAAGTTCTTATGGTTTATTGTCAGGAAAGGGGAGTTGATCATGGATCCTGACAAGATACCGCCTATCATCAATTTCTCTCGACCGAAGAATGTGAAAGGGATTATGAGGTTCCTGGATATGATTGGGTACTTTTCGAAATTCATTCCAGAGTATGCAGCATTGTGTGCACCTCTGAACCAGCAGATGAAGAAGCATGCAGAGTTCTTCTGGGGTCCTGAACATCAGTCAGGAGAGTTTTGATAAGTTGAAGCATGTTATCTCTCATCCTCCTGTCCTGAGCTTGCCCAATTTCGACTAGAAAGTTGTCCTGCAGGTTGGTGCAAGTAGCAAGGCAGTAGGGGCAGTATTGTTGCAGGGGCATGATGGTGATCGTAGGCCGATTGCGTTTGCTAGTAAAACTCTTTCTGTAACGGAGCAGGCATACAGCATGTATGAAAAGGAAACTTTGGCATGCATATTTGGGGGGGGGGTTTGTGTTACCTCGAACATGCCGAATTTGATTTGTTGATAGTTAACCAAGCTCTTACGTGGTTGTTTTCCTATCCGAGGCAATTGGGAGAAATTGGTCGCTGGATAATGAGGCTGACTAGGTTCCGGTTTCGAATCTTATACATGGAAAGCAAGGCGAAAAGTGTAGCAGATGATTTATCGAGAATGTACGACCCGGTGGAATTCCAGGTTGCTGAGGATCAGGGTAGTGCAAACAGTCAGGAATTGTGTCAGGTGTTGCAATTGATTCCTGAGTCTTTCGTCAACATTCGGCAGTGGCAGGAGGAGAATTCTGAGGGTGAAGAGTTGTTGGACAAAATCAAGAAGGGGCAGAGCAAATATTTTAAGTTAGGGAAAGGGGTGATTTATCATCTTAACAAACAGGATAAGAAACAGGTCTGGGTGCTGCAAAGTGTCTGCCTGATGATTTTGAAGTATTTCCATGATGCGCTGGTAGAGGCACACATGGGGCAGCGCAAGACGAAACTAAACATCAGGAAAGCNTTTTGAAGTATTTCCATGATGCGCTGGTAGAGGCACACATGGGGCAGCGCAAGACGAAACTAAACATCAGGAAAGCATTTTTCTGGGCGATTATGCATAAGGATATTGTGAGAAGTGAGAAAATTTCATGAGTGCCAGTGTTCAAAACAGCCATCAAATAGTAAGATGGGAAACTATTAAGTTGAGACTCTGCTTCGGCCTTGGCAGCGAGTGAATATATATTTTTTTGGTCTGCTACCGTAGTCTAGGGTTCTTAATAACTATCTTCTGAATTTGGTGGACGTGTTTACCCGGTTCTGTGTGTTGATGCCGCTGAATGATATGAAAGCTGGAGCCATCACCAGGAAGCTAGAGTTGGATATCTTTAAGGTTTTGGTGAGTCTGGAGCTGTTAATTTCTCATAATGCTTCGTATTTTGTAGGCTCGGTGATGAAAAATCTGTGCTTTAGCTGGGATGTGCAGCAGGTTCACACGAGCTCCCATTACCCTTGCCCCAATTAAGTCGATCGATTTAATAAGTCAGTAAAGGGAGCTCTCGCGTACTAACACCATAACAATCAGAGAGAGAGTGGGATGAGCACATTGGCCTTTTGAGTGTGGCACTAAACTCTTTCCCATAGAGGCTACAGGCAAGTCACCGGCCATGGTTATGTTTGGGCGTGAGTTGCCTCACCTGCTGTTGAGCATCTGGGATGTGGATTGGTCGACTTTGGTATATGGACGTGCTCGCTCTCATCCCGAAGTCTGGGGAGAGGCATGTAACACTCTCCTGAAAGCACGTCACAAGATTGCGACTAGATATAACAAAGATCGGATACCTTGCAAGGTGGAACTGGATCGATGGTGGGTGACAACAGTGTGCTAATGTGTTAATGTAGTTCTTATCTTGTCTAGCATCAGAGTTATTTGTTTCTTCNGTTTACCCGGTTCTGTGTGTTGATGCCGCTGAATGATATGAAAGCTGGAGCCATCACCAGGAAGCTAGAGTTGGATATCTTTAAGGTTTTGGTGAGTCTGGAGCTGTTAATTTCTCATAATGCTTCGTATTTTGTAGGCTCGGTGATGAAAAATCTGTGCTTTAGCTGGGATGTGCAGCAGGTTCACACGAGCTCCCATTACCCCTGCCCCAATTAAGTCGATCGATTTAATAAGTCAGTAAAGGGAGCTCTCGCGTACTAACACCATAACAATCAGAGAGAGTGGGATGAGCACATTGGCCTTTTGAGTGTGGCACTAAACTCTTTCCCATAGAGGCTACAGGCAAGTCACCGGCCATGGTTATGTTTGGGCGTGAGTTGCCTCACCTGCTGTTGAGCATCTGGGATGTGGATTGGTCGACTTTGGTATATGGAAGTGCTCGCTCTCATCCCGAAGTCTGGGGAGAGGCATGTAACACTCTCCTGAAAGCACGTCACAATATTGCGACTAGATATAACAAAGATCGGATACCTTGCAAGGTGGAATTGGATCGATGGTGGGTGACAACATGGTGGGTGACAACAGTGTGCTAATGTGTTAATGTAGTTCTTATCTTGTCTAGCATCAGAGTTATTTGTTTCTTCNATGGTGGGTGACAACAGTGTGCTAATGTGTTAATGTAGTTCTTATCTTGTCTAGCATCAGAGTTATTTGTTTCTTCTGGGGCTTAATTTAATTGAAGGGTGGGCTGTTCTTGATTTTTACATGGGTTTTTTTACATGTCGTTTGTGAGTTATTGTCATCCTACCTCGTGGTAGTGTACCGAAGATTTGCCTCAGATGTGAGTTGTTGGATGGTGGTTGTGTAAATTTTTGTGGACGCGGGTGTGTTTTCAGGGGGGAGGCTGTGCCGTGCATGTGGATGCACAACACAATTGTGTGTTATAATGGACACCTGTGTGCACGCATCAAGCACTGCGAATGGTGTAGCGCACGCCCTTGGTTCGGCATAAGGTGATAGTGTGTACTATCTTGACGGGCGATACTCTTTGCCTGGTCGGCGATAACGTCACAGGGTGCGCTGATGCGGGGTCGTGCTCTGTGAAGCTGCCAGGTTAACTTGTTTCGTATGGTCAGGATAAACTCGTGTGTGCAACAGTGAATGAGCGGTGCTGTCGCGATGTACGAGTAATGTGATTTTGGTTTCGAAGACCAAATATAATGTGGGTTTCTAAGATCGTTGTCCAGTGAACGAGACTTGCTCCCCGATACCGTCGCGCTTTTGGGTAGACTTGGTGCGGGAATAGACGTGGTAAAGGCTGTGACGGATTTTCCTGGCGAGAGCTATACTGCATGAAAAACGACGTCTGCGGCGAACCGACATGGGTGACGTCACGGCCAAGTGCTGTGTCCAGTCGGATGGCGTCGTCAGACGAGGCCCGTAAACATCTTTGTGGCAAAGGGGGTTTTCCACAAAGAACTTCAGCATCATAAACCAGGTAACATTCAGCTGTTTCGTTTGGCACGCACAGTGTGTGCGGGTGTGTTCGAATGCACGTTTGGGACGCACACACAAGCCAGATGACTGATTCCCACAACAGCTTGCAAAGTGTTTATTTTAAAGTTTTCATGTACTGGTTGCAGTAAAGTTCATAAGGAAAAGCGAGTAACTTTGTTGAACAGGGTTGAATTAACTGTAGGCTCTGCATAATCGTGGTTGCTATGCAATGCGCGCACTTGATGTTAATGTTTGAACTGCGGCTCCTACGTAGTAGAGGAACGGTTGTGTTCTAGGATTTGGAAATGCAAATTATAATACATGGATTTTCAATAGAANGCTCCTACGTAGTAGAGGAACGGTTGTGTTCTAGGATTTGGAAATGCAAATTATAATACATGGATTTTCAATAGAGCTTATGGAAGAAGGGAATATCTACTATGGTTTGTTGCGTGAACAGAAATAATTCTCTGCGCTAGTCAAATGGTTTTNCTTATGGAAGAAGGGAATATCTACTATGGTTTGTTGCGTGAACAGAAATAATTCTCTGCGCTAGTCAAATGGTTTTGTGAGATTATGCTACATTTTATACTTACTGTAATTTTAATTGATGTGGCATTTATCTATATTTTTGAGTGACCTTTTATCCAATCTTGGGGTGGTTACCGGTAGTTTTTTGATATTAATTATTGTGAAAGTTAAATTTAAAAGTTTTGTTGTATAATTATATTTCAGATTGTCACTGATAGCTGTCCAAATATGTGCGAGCTGCAGAGAAGTAGCAAATTGGAATTGGATTTTGTTAAGTGTGCTTTGAATCTGAAATTAAATGAGTATATGACCGAGGATTGTTGAGGGTCAGGTATTGTAATCCAGTATTACGAATGTTGAATTTTATGGTACCACCGACGAAGTCATTGCCAGTTATTGTTACTCTACATTTATAGCGTATTGAGAGCATTCTGTATGATAATACTGTACTTGTGGGTTTTCGTGAGTAATGAGTGTGTACTGTATTGTAGTCGTATAGAGATGCAAGCGCTTCTCATCCATGTTGTGTTGGTGTATTTTATTGTTTGTACTGCTGAAAGTATAAGTAGTAAACGGGTTGTAAAGTTTCTTGGTGAGTTTTACTGGACCCTGAGCTTTTACGCAGTAAAGTCACATTCTAAAAAAAATAAAAATAAACTAACTGATCCGCACCACAGCAGAGACGGGTCAACTAAAGACATATGTGGTAATGTAGAGGTCAGTGTTGTATGTCTCAGGAGTTTGTTGTTACGGGTCTCCAGTATCGTGGTGCTTTCTTTATATAGTGGTACTGGAACTATCTGGACTTCGTGCGTCTCTATTCCTATGTGTATATATACATATATATATATATATATATATATATATATATATAAGGTATGTGTGTGTGGGGAGAGAAAGAGAGCTTCTTTTACAAAATGTTTTGTTGGGTTAACAGAGATTTAAATGTAACAAACTTGATTTTGTTCGTCAAAAAATTATAAAATTAAATTTAACAAGCAAAAAAAATCTCTTAGTGTTGTACATATTTAAGTAATACAGACTGTGACATTAGGACGTTCATGTATTTAATTATTTATGCAGTCGTGGGGTTTCCGATGATTTTAGCACGTGGGAAACAGTGCGGATTTTGCCATTGGCAGGTGGGGTTTCTCGTGGAACTCCCGTTTCCTCCCGCTCTTGCATTCAGCCATTGCTCCATCTTAGGGCCTCATTCTATGACATATTTTAAGGATGATGGGCGTCTAAGAGGCTCCGCCCTTAAAGCCTGCCATTGGGCTTTCCCTCGCCCGTAATAAGACCCACGCAATGACGGATGTTCGTATTACCCCCTTCCGAGGGCACTTCGATCCCCAAACCACAGAGTTCTTAAGGTGGCCGCCTGGTTGAAGGAATTTTGCACGTCTGAGGCCTAAAAGCGTGGGAGCGCTAGGGGTGACCGAGATATGCGCATCAACTCTCTCATCGCCTCTACGCGCAAAGCATTGGACTGGCGTGCAGTCTTGCAGTTTATAGCACGCCTTTATGAGACTTTCAGCGAGACCCTACCATTTTATGACGTAATAATAAAAATAAGTGTTTGATACACGTTCCTATTCCTTTTTTAATGTTTTGTACCGGTATGTTCATACCTAAAAATGACCGTGAAAACACCCCTTTGAGCCATTTTGACTATCACAAAAACATGTTTTAGAGAGAAATGGAGGAACTGAAAAACGTATACAGACGCGTAACGTTTCTTAAATGCTATTCGTAAGCATACCTTACTCAGATACGTTGGACGGTTTTTTTAAATAAGACGTTTCCTGCTGGAGCTCTGCATACCATTCGGTGGCCTACCCTTAAGAGCCTGCATTAGCCGTCATATTGCCTATTTTATTTATGTATCCCTGATTCAAATTTAGGAGCATTTATTGCAAAATGTGGCGATATAAGCTTAGAAAATTACTTTACCCATATTTTCGGTCATAATAACACATTTGACCTATTAACACATGTTATGCAACAATTAAATTAATACCAAAATGCAATATTAATTTATTCTCAGATTTTTATGACAACCAGGGAACATCTATTAACAATCAGTAGGGCCACCCTTTTTTTTTGCGAATAGATTTACGCGGAGGCTAGACCGCAATACCCTGTGTGAATACGTGCAGCTTTTTTTTTTTTTTTTTTTTTTTTTTGTGCTATTGGCCTCTTGTCGTTATTGTGTGAAGAGTCTGCTGCATGAGTGAACCAATCAGAATTAAGTTACCCGATTAGTGATTGTCCGTGATTCTGCCGGCAGTCAGATAAGACGCGTAACAATTCAAATGCTCTAATCACGAAAGTGGTTCTGAACTAAAGTGTTTTGTAACACAACTTGTCCTGAAAGCTTCTCGCGATAAACAGGTGCCCTTAACAATCAGGTGCAAAAATTTGCACGGAACTATGCAATTTGATGTTCCTATAACGAAACATTTTCAGTGATGACCCTGACTCTTCCGTTATGATACTAAAACGAGAATAATTTCTGTACGCGGGATAACACAGCCTCGTAAGAATACGGAGATGGAACAGCTTCCCATTCCGCGATCTCCAGCCGCACACGCCAGCAAGATGGCGTCGCTGGCCAACAACATGCTGGAACGCCTATCGCCAGCCGACAGCCCAAGCCAGTAGGGAACCTTTCGCAACGCGCAGTAGCCTATTAGATACAAGGTACATTCGCACAGCCTCGCGTAACCAATCAGAGAATGAGAATACCCACAAAAAGGAATCATCGCGCCATTTCGCGTTGTATACTTATCTACTCTTTGCCCAAATGTTGTTTATTTACGAAGTCTTTCAAAACCCGCTAAACATGTGAACTACAGTTTATTTGCTGAAGAGTCGTCAACATTATTACGCTTTCCTTTGTCCATTATTATTATTTTTATTAAAGCATTGTCTCTTGATGCCGTTCTTTAATCGCTGTAATTACAACAGTTTAATTTGCGTTTCAGAGTATTTTACTACAACTTTAAGAGTAACTACGTCAGATATTTTAAACGCGAACTGCAGCATGGTCGTGATCGTCCATTCCATGGAAATGTTTTGTGAATTTTCAAAGTGTTAGCATAGTTACGAAAAGACGCAAAATTTTTACTTTATGGTTCTTCTTCATTTGTGAAAGACGAGGCAAGTTATTTCAGTAAAGTTAGGTGCGAAGCTAAAATAAAATGCTTTCAAACAAGATTTGGAAGATTGGCGGTAGAAAACTGTTTAACAAGAAATTGAGTTTGCCGTTATCTCGTTATACTTCGAGTTACTTTGATGTGAGATGCTTGTCTTGGTGCAGCGCGTTATTAATTTTAGAGAATTTTCTTTGAAGTTAACTTTTGTTTTTCACGTGTCATGGTTACGTACATAAGTGCTGAGAGCTGCAAGACCTAATTATAATATGCTTTCGACCGAAAGTTTACGTACTCGGTGCTTATAAACTTTGAATAAAACCGGGAAATGATTTTAAGTCGTCACCGAGTTGGCCTTCCACAGTTTCACGCCAATTCGTTCCTTGTACTTAGAGGTTATAGAACATTTCATACCAGTGTTAGTATCGCCCTTGCGCATTCTTGCGTTGCTTAGAAACACCACATATCTCCACGTTGTTGTTAAGCATAAATGTACAATAAACTAATTATTGCAGTTTATAATTTATTGGAAACAACCAAGAAATATTAATGCAAAATAAATTTCGTTTTATCTCCGTATGTTAAAATTGTTACAGGCGTTTTACTGTATATTCCTAAACATATAATTGTGTATAACGCTTTTTAATGCGTTGGAACATAACATTGTGATGGAATTAGGTGGAGACATACTGTGACACAAATATACATATAGGCTATTCATGATAAAGTGAGCACTTTTGAAAGCCTTCTCATTTGGAATAACAGTCAATAAATATATTTTGTTTTAGCCTTAGACGTTAACTTCCTAGTGCGGTGGAATATACACACTATGTTTATTACTGAAGTACATTGCGATATTGATTTAAAAAAAGGATTTTAGAGGTTAAACAAATGGGCTAAGGGAAATAAAAACTGGGGCCTCAAAAGTGCTCACTTTACCGTGAACATCCTATAGTAATTTTCTTTCAGGATTTGCTGTTGCTGAACTAGGCCTACCATAAAGGCCTTAATTTTGGCTACACCGATTATCTTTCTACTGACATTTGCAATACATTTTGACAGGCAGAATTCAAAAATATTGTATTCGATGTGATATAGCCATTTTACGACCCTAGTTGTTAAATTTGATCTAGTAGGTTGATGTGTGTAGATACTTTATGTTCAATATGCGTGCCTTTAAGATATGCGTGGGGGGAGGGAGGATTTTTTTACGACTTACTGTTAATTTCCGGTAGCCGTGCTCCCCCACCCTCATTCTTTTTTCTCATCCGTAGGCAGAATTCTTGGAACGGTTCCTCTGCCGTTTTATGACAGTGAGGTATTTCAGTTTGGTAACATTTTTCTAACTTTTTATCTTTCGAAAAATAAGGCTTCCTATTTGTGTCCCTAGAAACGTTTGAATCACATCACCGAATTCCACCAGACTTGCCAGTCATATAAACTAGTAATGATACCAGATACTTATTTTCAAAATGGCAGCTTTTCGAACTTATAGGGCGATAGGTTAGTGATATCAACAACTTTGATTGTATTTGAGGATATAACACTGCTTAGTAAACATGTGCTTTGTGATGTTTTTATACTTTATATAACCGATTTGTAATGCCGTTAGATTAAATTCAAATTGGTAAAGGTATTTTATTTATAGCCTAGTGCTTGTCATTTAAAAATTAAGGTATAAACAAACACGTTCATCATTTTTGACTATGTGACTTCGACAGCTGTGTTGCTTTGGGGTAGGTCAATGTTGGGTACATGCGCAGAAGACGAATAACCGGTCTACCTCACCTTTAGTCTAAGGTTCTGTTGGACCCTATGTTCCCACTTACTATTGTCATACTGGTCCTTAAGACAAAAGACACACTCTTTGTAAACTACAACATTCATTGTCATCAGCCGCTGAGGTGCCGAGTTTATGTTCCCCAACCAAACATAGTCGTGTCATTTTGNAAAAAAAAAAAAAAAAAAAATCAGAAAAATTATTGTTGCATGTTTTTTTTTTTGTAATTATTATTTTTAAACTCTTGCTAACAGTAGCCGCACGAGTTTAGTTTTCAAGGACAAAGATATTTCAAATGCTGGAGGCACGCCCGAGTGTAGTCATCAAAGTGAAAAATGGGAAATATGCGACGCCGGGTGTGTGTATTGCAAGAGGACCAGTACTTGGCGATGACTGTACACGAGTGATTCGTCGTATACTCCATTCATGGTCACTTCCAACTTTTCTGAAGCCTTGCTAAAGTTCTGCTTTCAGGCTATTCGTGCGCATCCAGTTCGATAATATTTAGCATGAGAACTATTTCTTACTAGGCATTAACAACACATCAATTTTCTCTCTGTTTTATTTGTATTAATTATTAATGAAGTGTTATAATTTATAGATAAACTATAAGTAGGGCCACTGATTTTTCGCCAATAAATCGGAGCACACAGTAGACTTCAAAACTATATACACACACACCTCGACTGTAGTCATGCCTCCATTGGCTGCTGGTGTTATACCCGCATTTGACTGAGCCACTCAGGAGTCCGTAACTCCGACACTCTACCTTCGTGATTCGTGGGCAAACAATTAGCACGGACCAGAACATGCTTCAGCCAATCAAAAAAGCTAGACGACCCCACAGTGCTTTGAACTGTATCTTGTTTCGAAATATTTTCGCGAACTATCACTGTCCCTTAAAATATAAGCAAAATTTCGCTTAAATAAACAGTAAGATACTTTGAAATTAAAAGGAGTATAAAAGCTTGTGATACACTGCATATTTAGGAAACAACCAAATACGTCATATATGGGGTGATTTCAAAAAAGTGTGCAGACACTGCGAACAAACAATAGTGGTGGTGCGATGGTAAGGCAGTCTCCTCCAAGTAGCGTGCAAGAGACGAAGGAAGTTCTCTCTAGTAATACGACCTTGGACACGCGACGGACGTTGATTGGTTGCGCCCAGCAAGCAGACGGTCGGGCAGTGCCACGTGTTTGAAGCTTACTGTTGAGATCAGATGCCCTTCCCACCGGCGTAGCAATGTGGGAACACTCACCGGCGCATATTATCGCCACATCTTATTTGTTATAAAACAACTGTTCATGGTTTTTTGATGCAGT
>NQII01001310.1:190748-202884 GCA_002778355.1 Clitarchus hookeri
GTTACACTGTAAAAAAAGTGTAAGTAATTTTAGTTTCCAACTGTAATTTTTATGAAAGCGGAACAGGAAACCTATTTGTCCTTACTTATGGTTGAAAATTTCGGTACAGGAAGAACCGAGTTCACGACGGTACAATAAAATAAAGCGTAAGGGAATATTCCCATATTGCTTAAGAAGGGAAAGTGCGCAGAAAACTTCTGCGCATCTGCTAAATGTTGCCAAGTACATAGATACCAAGTATGACTGAATGGTTAAAGTTTTATCATTCTTTTTAACTAAACTGTCAATTTAAAAATGATATACAATTTTATTATGTTTATTTGAGGTTTATTTCTGAGTTTCATACGAAATTTAATTATTTGCGGTATCTTACCGTCGTTTCGCCATATGACTTCCGTCGCCGATTCACAGTTGATGCGCCTGCGTCCGTTTAGGCGTTTACCGTCCGTGCACGTGTTTACGTCTTTGCGAAATTCAAATTCAGCTTATCGTCTTCGATTGGAACTTTGAAGAACGAAATGAACTAGGCACTGATACTGCATGTATATATACTTTCTTTGGTTAAGTAATAAGTATGGTTTATTTGAATACAATAATTTAGCTAACTTAAATAGGGCACGTGGTCATTATACTCATGTGGTTATTGTTTTATTGAACGAAAACATATTTTACATATTTGGCATAACTTAGTGGTAGTTATTAAGAATCACGGCATTTGCGAGAAAAAAAATGGGAAAATAATACTTGCAAATGGTTTATATGATATATGCAAATCAGAAAACGCAAATGGGTGAAAAANGGGGGGGTGTTCCCGAAAAACTTTCCTGTAGAAGCGTTTTTACATATTGAAATTTTGTGGCTGTAGCAGGGCAGGTACATTTACTATAATAATGTATTGTCTGGTTGATTACACGTTACACTGTAAAAAAAGTGTAAGTAATTTTAGTTTCCAACTGTAATTTTTATGAAAGCGGAACAGGAAACCTATTTGTCCTTACTTATGGTTGAAAATTTCGGTACAGGAAGAACCGAGTTCACGACGGTACAATAAAATAAAGCGTAAGGGAATATTCCCATATTGCTTAAGAAGGGAAAGTGCGCAGAAAACTTCTGCGCATCTGCTAAATGTTGCCAAGTACATAGATACCAAGTATGACTGAATGGTTAAAGTTTTATCATTANAACTTCTGCGCATCTGCTAAATGTTGCCAAGTACATAGATACCAAGTATGACTGAATGGTTAAAGTTTTATCATTATTTTTAACTAAACTGTCAATTTAAAAATGATATACAATTTTATTATGTTTATTTGAGGTTTAATTTCTGAGTTTTATACGAAATTTAATTATTTGCGGTATCTTACCGTCGTTTCGCCATATGACTTCCGTCGCCGATTCACAGTTGATGCGCCTGCGTCCGTTTAGGCGTTTACCGTCCGTGCACGTGTTTACGTCTTTGCGAAATTCAAATTCAGCTTATCGTCTTCGATTGGAACTTTGAAGAACGAAATGAACTAGGCACTGATACTGCATGTATATATACTTTCTTTGGTTAAGTAATAAGTATGGTTTATTTGAATACAATAATTTAACTAACTTAAATAGGGCACGTGGTCATTATACTCATGTGGTTATTGTTTTATTGAACGAAAACATATTTTACATATTTGGCATAACTTAGTGGTAGTTATTAAGAATCACGGCATTTGCGAAAAAAAAAAATGGGAAAATAATACTTGCAAATGGTTTATATGATATATGCAAATCAGAAAACGCAAATGGGTGAAAAANAAAAAAAATGGGAAAATAATACTTGCAAATGGTTTATATGATATATGCAAATCAGAAAACGCAAATGGGTGAAAAAGTTGTGCAACATATTTTAGGTCACTGGTCGTGTGGTTTGTGACGTGCATTTATTCTAGAGGTACAGTTCTAACTTTTAAATATTAGGCTTGTTCAAAATCATCATCTTAATAATAAATTTGTTTAAATTGTACAATTATTTTGTACAGTTCTTTTAGGTTATGTTTTCGAGACTTGCATTTGTCCCACAATCATGTAAATTTAACACTTGGGAAGCTATGTTTATGAAATTCTTCATCCTTTACTCGTGAAATGACTTTGAAAAAAAGTAAGAGTTCTGATTGGCTACCAAACAACTTGCAGTCGGCAGTCCAAGATCCAAGTTCGCTGATTATGGACTGTGGGCGGCTGACTGCATGTCTGCTCATTGTGGAAACCCAATGGAATACACATATGTTCATATCCGGCTGTTGACTGATCGACTGGAAAGAGCTTTAGAGTAATTAGTTAAGATATTACATAGCTTTCACATTTGCTTTCTACTATATTGTCCTTTTACTCGTTAAGGTTTTAATTTTATATGGTCGCATATTAATTCCTCCACAATACATTTATCTCGATTACATATTTAAAAGTAAAATGTTTGATTTAATATTAACAAATTTGTGTGTTAATATATCTCACTAATTCATTACATATAAACAGAAAATACATTTTTGGTTATGAAGAGTACAGCTATTACATTACCAAACATTAGACCTGGGAATGTAAGTAATGGGCTATAGGAGCAATAAAAAAATTATATTTGCTTATTGTGTCTTGTGTACATGTAATNCCTGGGAATGTAAGTAATGGGCTATAGGAGCAATAAAAAAATTATATTT
Source organism: Clitarchus hookeri (assembly GCA_002778355.1). NCBI lineage: Eukaryota > Metazoa > Arthropoda > Insecta > Phasmatodea > Phasmatidae > Clitarchus > Clitarchus hookeri. Next base: position 193,439 of record NQII01001310.1, read on the forward strand.
GCTTATTGTGTCTTGTGTACATGTAATACCACTAGGTATATGTACAAATTATTGAACATGTATCTCGAATGCAGTCCCTGTAGGTGGTATTGTACAAGTAGAAGACTGCCCCCAAAAGCTAATTTATTGTAATTTTTTTTAAGAGTGAAAGATGGTTAGGGCCTAAGGGATTTGTGGTTAGCACNCCCCCAAAAGCTAATTTATTGTAATTTTTTTTAAGAGTGAAAGATGGTTAGGGCCTAAGGGATTTGTGGTTAGCACATGTGTTATTGTGTAGCCTGGGGCCTTGGAATGTAAAAGTCACTTTTTCATAATTGGATTTAAGCAGTTTTTGAGAAATACATTTGCTGAGTTTTCGTAATAATTTACAAAAGCAACTTACCCCTGCAAACTGTCATTACAATGCAGTGTGAGTTGTTCTACTTCATTGGAAGGTTTCAAAACTAGAGNGCAACTTACCCCTGCAAACTGTCATTACAATGCAGTGTGAGTTGTTCTACTTCATTGGAAGGTTTCAAAACTAGAGCGGCCTAAACTTGTCTTCTAGAATCGCCAAGTCGTTACAAGATGCAAGTTTATCTGCCCTTAGACNCAAAACTAGAGCGGCCTAAACTTGTCTTCTAGAATCGCCAAGTCGTTACAAGATGCAAGTTTATCTGCCCTTAGACGAAAGTTCGCCATGAGCCTAATACATTTCGTAATATACTAGGAAACTTATTACAATGCAATGTGAGTTTTTCTGCTTCATTGGAAGGTTTAAAAACTAGAAGGACCTGAACTTGTCTTTCGGGATTGCCAAGCCGTTGTGAGTCGCAAGTTTATCGGCTCTTAGACCNAAAACTAGAAGGACCTGAACTTGTCTTTCGGGATTGCCAAGCCGTTGTGAGTCGCAAGTTTATCGGCTCTTAGACCAAAACTGGAGCACAGTCGCCATGATTCTGATACATTTTGCAGTAAACTGAAAAACTGTAATTATAATGCCGTGTGAATGTTCCTGTTTCAAAGGAATATTTCACAACTAGAAGACCCCAAAATTGTTTCCTAAAATTGCCATGCTGTTCCAAGTCGTAATTTTATCGGCGCTTAAGCGGAAATTGAAGCACAGAATTCATTAATCTGATTCATGTTGTAGTACATACGCCAATTGTAATAAGATTGAAATTTAAATTCTTCTTTTTCCTTTGAAGGTTTTTATTTTAGGCAGCCTGAAACTTGTCACGTAGAATTTCCATTTTATTCTGAGTCAGAAGTTTATCGGCGGTTAGACAAAAAATTGATAGGGAAAAAAATTGCTACATGCACATTTCCTTCTTACTACTTCTTATCTTAAATGCTCAATTGTTTGTATTATTGACATGTGCAGTTTTTGTTCCAACAGTTACTTTTTTGTGAGATTGGATGTTACTAAATACATGACCATTTGAAGCTGGGATTCGAAGCGAATTTCACCTTTGTGCAAGTCAATGGGGCACTTATTTTTATAAATACAGATTATGTCTATCTAGCCCCACTGAAAATAATGCTGAAAGTACTCCGGATTTTCGTAAGTGGGAATCGTACCGAACGATGCAGCTGGTCGGCGGGTTTTCTCGAGGATCTCCCGTTTCCCGCACCCTTTCATTCCGGCGCTGCTCCATACATCACTTCACCCTCATCGGCTCTCTAAGACCTCGATGTTAAGAACCGCCCAAATCTCTTCACTCTCTCACTCACTCCAGTCCCTAGCCACAGAGTAGATGAGAACACAGAGACAAAATGGCGCGGCCGTTTGCGTTGATGTGACCGATCCCATTCTCTGATTGGCTGTGCGAATATCTGGGAACGGGCCTTGTGTCTGATTGATTACTGCGTGTTGCGGAAGGNTCCCATTCTCTGATTGGCTGTGCGAATATCTGGGAACGGGCCTTGTGTCTGATTGATTACTGCGTGTTGCGGAAGGTTCCCGATTGGTTGGGCGGTTGGTTGGCGTGTAGGTTAGCAGGCACTGATTGGCGAGTGGCGTTCCAACATGTTGCTGGCCAGTGACGCCATTTTGTTGGCGTTTGCGGCTGGAGTCCTTGGTATAAGCAGCGGTTTAACCTCTGTATTCGTAACTACTCTGTGCTATCTATAGTTATGTTGATCTCTGTAGTCCCGCTTACCAACGTATTATGTTCTCATCTGATTTTAGTTCACATTAACTATGAAATAAATATTATATAATGTATAGGTAAAACATAAACGAAAGTTTTATTTACCAAGAATACACGTCAATGTTAACGGAAGTATAAAATCCTTGTGATAAGTCATTTATTTGGGATATAAAAGTATTTTTACTTGTATTACGGCTCCAGTGATGTATATACGCGGCGTACTTGTGCATATTATAAAGAACACAACTTTTTCAACTTTTTGAATTGTTATATCTCAGAAATGGTGACTCTTAAGAAAAAAGGTGTAAGAACNAAGAACACAACTTTTTCAACTTTTTGAATTGTTATATCTCAGAAATGGTGACTCTTAAGAAAAAAGGTGTAAGAACAATTTGTATAGGTAATTGCATGATCTACAATTTTTGTCTGACCTGTTTGTGTGATAAAACTTACCGTTTGGCTGAAAAATGCAAAAAACCTATATTCGCGAACTTTGACTTTGAATACATTTTTTTGCAGATGTGGGATCGATGGGGACTTTTCACATTTCATTTATAATGGTGTTCCCAACATTCNTCCCATTCTCTGATTGGCTGTGCGAATATCTGGGAACGGGCCTTGTGTCTGATTGATTACTGCGTGTTGCGGAAGATTCCCGATTGGTTGGGCGGTTGGTTGGCGTGTAGGTTAGCAGGTACTGATTGGCGAGTGGCGTTCCAACATGTTACTGGCCAGTGACACCATTTTGTTGGCGTTTGCGGCTGGAGTTCTTGGTATAAGCAGCTGTTTAACCTCTGTATTCGTAACTACTCTGTGCTATAGTTATGTTGATCTCTGTAGTCCCGCTTACCAACGTATTCTGTTCTTATCTGATTTTAATTCACATTAACTATGAAATAAATATTATATAATGTATAGGTAAAACATAAACGAAAGTTTTATTTACCAAGAATACNCACATTAACTATGAAATAAATATTATATAATGTATAGGTAAAACATAAACGAAAGTTTTATTTACCAAGAATACATGTCAATGTTAACGGAAGTATAAAATCCTTGTGATAAGTCATTTATTTGGGAAACTACCTAACCTGTTTTACATGCGGTGATTTTTTCAAAGGTTTTACTAAGAAATGCGTAACAGAAAATAATTATTAAGTCCGTGCTCTTAACCCTTTCAGTGCCGAATTAATTTACGAGCTAAAGTGTTGTAATAATTGATTTTATTTTCGTCAGCTGTACTTGTGTGGCGCGTGCTTCATGCTGCCAGTGCTGTATGCCCGGTATTATCACAAACGAGAGGGGCAGAAACTTCAGCCAATCAGATTTCTCACAAGAAAGACATTCGACACACCGGACACTGATTACTTATTGTGTACAGTGCCGATCATAAATATCCTTCATCTGCAACATGTCCTCGGTCATGCACACGGGCTCTGAGCGGGTTAACGGCTTGCTTCGCGAATTATTCCTAATGTCATTAGGTTCCACAATGCCTGCGTCTCCTCGACGTCTATAATTAATTTTGAAATTGTGTTGCCCATTCTTGTTACGCGTTGCAGCCGGGTTGGTCTTCTTACATTTTACTTACTGCCTCTGTGATGCGACTTGGAAGTAAATGAGAATTGCTACAGGACAGGTTACACTGACAAAAGGTTTTATTGAATAAAACAAAGTTTGCTTCGCATAACCCAATTAATTGTATATAAACAATTAAATATTCTGCTTGTTGCTGAAACCAAATTATTTTGGTGTTGGTGTTCTTATTTCGTTGCCCCAAATTTGTAAGATTTTGTTAGCGCAACTAACGATTTGCACGGTTCTAAGTACATTGCAGTTTCGGTTATCATAAAAAAAAAATTAAAGCAAAATTGAGATTCGAACCCATAATGTTGGTATTTGAGCGCTACGACTTGGCTTTCAAAAGTGGAATAATAGTCAATAAATATATTTTATTTTAGCCTTAGACGTTAACTTCCGAGGGTGGTGGAATATGCACACTGTGTTTATTATTGATTTTAAAAACGTGATTAAAGGATTAAAAAAATGGCTAAAAGGAAACAAGTAACTAGGGCTTTCAAAATGCTCACTTTACCGTGAACTGCCCGTACTCGCTCGCCGCCTGTCCGTCCTCACTTCACTCGCGTTGTTTCGCGAGAGTAGTCCAGTCGCTGCTCGCGGCTCGTGCAGCGTGTGATATTCCCAGTTTTCTTTTTTTCTCTCTTTCCACCTTCGGGTCAGTATCCGGATCGGAGCGAGGAGGAATGTCGGTGACCTTGACCCGTCGTTACGCTGCATGTTCGGCCCACACGACGGCCGCCTTGCTCCGCGCGCGGAGGCTGTAACCGCGCACGCGCGCACTTGCAACGTGCCGCCGGCCATCTCTCTTGGTTTTAGCTCGTGTCTGCCGCGCAGATGTTTCCGAGGAAAAAAAAAACCACTTTATTTCTACGAGTATGCGCGTTTGTACGAAGCAGTAACAATGACAATAATATTTATAGCGAAATGCTATTAGGATCAGTTAAACGGCCTGAATAGCCCAACAGCTTAGCACCGCGTGGAAGGACAAACAAAACTTATCTCTACTACAGCGTAAATCAGGAAAAACAAGATATGAAAGCTGTCGCCCAACCTGGGGCAATTGTCGTGTTCGCGGCCGAGAATCTCGTGAGCCGAACCAAGACGGGAGAATGTATTGAACTTTGCTACAGACTTCCCACCAGCAAAATTATAGGGTCGACGCTGGAAGTTCCATAGGTACACGCAAGCAGCACGACGAGAACGCCGCAGGTCTTGACGCGATCGGTAGTGTCGCGTTCGTCGCACTGTCTCCTCTCAGTCTCACAATCGAAAGAACCGATATTCCTGAACACAGGTCTTGAAACATGTCTTCTCTTGTGGTAACGTGCTCGCCTCACGGCGCTGTGAAATTAGTTGTTCGTCAAGCAAGTTACCACAGCAGAAGAAAGCTACAGACTGTCAAGTTTCATGTTTAGATTCGCACTACAAGGAATGACTGCACACAATGGATCTGGCATATTGGAGTTATGCTTTTACAGATGTCCACACAACAGCACAGCGACTGGTGTTAATTACTTGAGTCAAATAGATTAAAGAGACATAATATGTTGGAAAACATAATAATAACGGTCGCACTGATCGACAAGCACCGTATGAACACCTAAGTAGCGATGTCTTGAAGCTTGGCTGGCACATGAAGTGCGTTGTGTAGGTTTACGTTTTAGTCCATTCATCGTTACTTCAAACTTTCCTGAAGCCCTGCTAAAGTTCTACTTTCATACTATTCCTCCGCCTCATGCAAATAAAGCTTAACACAGTCTAGAAAATTACGCCAAAGGGACTACGCACCGCGTTCGTGCGCAGTCAGTGTGATAATATTTTGCATAAGAACTATTTCTTACCAGGCGTTACCAACACACGTATTTTCTCTATTTTTTTTCTATTCATGTTGATTATAAATGGAATATTATAATTTATAGATAACATATATATAAAAGTTCAATTTTTTTCGAAAAATAAGATACTTTTATGTTAACACAATTATAACATGCTTGTGATACGTGGCATATTTAGGAAACAACCAAACACGTCCGTCATACATGGGATGATTTTTTAAACGTTTGTTTCAAAAACTGTGAGGAAACTGTGAACAGACTATATTAAAAATTGATTGATATTTTGCATTGTTGTTTGAACGCGAAAATCAATTAAGAAAAATTTCGTGCCCAAAGACAAGTTCCAAGTTCTCATTTTAACTCCACGGATTTTTTTTTTTGGCGTGAAAATGTCTAAAACGGGTGTTTTCAGAATCAGTTATAGCTACTTAATTTCTTTATACAGAAACTTTAGGGTTGTCTTTTAGAAACGCATCGTATTTCTATCTTTATTAGCGCGCCATAGAAACATAGGCCACTGCTTAAAGTCACATTCAGGCAAATCGCTGACGCCTAAGACTGCGCGCCTCTGTTGAGTACAAGTGGTGAGTGAGCAAGAGTCGGCCTTAAAGTTGAGAGATTTGGGCGGATCTTAACAACGAGGTCTTGAGAGCCGATGAGGGTTAAATGAGGTGAGAATGGAGCACCGTCGGAGTGCAAGGGCGGGGGAAACGTGAGATCCTCGAGAAAACCCGCCGACCAGCGGCATCGTCCGGCACGATTCCCACGTTCAAAAATCCGGGAGTGACCCGACCGGGGATTGAACCCGGCTCGCCTTGGTGGGAGGCGAGCAGTCTAACCGCTCAGCCACCGTGGCCCCGTCGGCCTTAGAGCTCACGAGTTTGGAGGCCTCTCGAACGAGTAAAAAAAGCTGGAGGCATGCGGACCCATAAGGTCTTATTAGAAGTGTGACGTTTAAATGTTTGGACATTGTGTTGTAAAGACACGCCGATGTCACATCTCGCAAAATTACTTACATCTGCCGGGTGTGCCCAAGCACGCCCAAATTACCAGCATGTTTATTAATTAGGGGCAGCGGTGTTGCAGTGGCCAGGTCGCTCGCCTCCCACCTCGGCGATCCGTGTTCGATCCCCGGTGGGTTCACTCCCGGATTTTCTCATGTGCACGGAGAAAAAATATTTGTAGAGAGGTCACCCTGCCAAATTGTTTGGTAGGTACTACACTGGCCAAAAAAAATTAATTGTGTCAAGTAAAAAATTTAGTGTTCACCACAAAATTTATTTGGCAAGGTGAATACTAACGAAACATTTTGTGATTGCCACAAAATATTTTTTTTAATATGGGAATCGTGCTGGACGATGCTGCATGCTGGGGGATTTTCTCTGGGTGCTCCCGTTTCCCCCGCCCCTGCATTCCAGCGCCGCTCCATTCTAGGGTCCCATTTCATGTCATGTACGGGGATGACGGGCACCTGCGGGTCCCAGCTGGGAAGCCTGTCATTAGGAGGATGTCGCCTCGCCCTGGTCGCACTCCACACACGAAATGTATTTATTAATTTTAAATTGTTGCCCTGAGGTTAATTTATTATTCTGGAATTTCAGCATGCCTAAGAACATGCTTGTCTGTACGGGACATTATGAGTAATAACGAAACTGATATTTCCATCACGTCAAGGGAGGCGTGACGTTAAATTAATTAATTCCATTTTTCAAATTTATGCAAATTAATCCTTTACAATAGATTTTTCCATGAATATTTTTGGGAACAATGCGAAACGTGGTATTCTGATAATATCATATTTTGGCACATTTTTTGCGGGATTATCACTATTTTAAACCATAAAATCTAAAAATTTAACGGGGGAAATTCCCCCGCACCACTACTTTTGTGTGGCCATTCTTTAACTTTGTGCGTGACTTAATGATGACGGCTGCGGACGCATACGGGCGTCACATATCATACATAAGTCTGCGAGCCGATCAAGGTAGGTGGGGTGCACGCTCTCGGTGGAAAGTGTTTCACTTCCGGAAATCACGTACGAGTTATATCTTTCGAGTACACGAACCTTCCATGCTCTGTTATCGCACGTAACTTCGCACGCGGGAATCGTGTCGGACGATGACGCTGGTCGACAGGTTTTCACGGGGATCTCCACGTTTCCCCAGTCCTTGCATTCCGGCGCTGCTCCATTCCCACCTCAATCACCCTCGTCGGCTGTCAAGACCTCGATGTTCAGAGCCGCCCTAACCATTCTAAAAGACCTGTAATTTTCAAAATTTCTCTTATTTAACTTCACCAGGTAGGAGTTTGCTACTCCTGCCTTCCAACCTACCTCCCCTGCAGGCAGGGGGTATAATCCGGTCAAGTTAGCTCAAAAAATAGGGGTAAGCTTGCAAAAATTCGCATAGAGCTAAATATTGGAACGAATGTTGGGAACACCATTATAAATTAAATGTGAAAAGTCCCCATCGATCCCACATCTGCAAAAAAATTTATTCAAGATCAAAGTTCGCGAATATGGGTTTTTTTGCATTTTTCAGCCAAACGGTAAGTTTTATCACACAAATAGGTCAGGCAAAAATTGTAGATCATGCAATTATCTATAAAAATTACTCTTACACCTTTTTTTCTAAGAGTCACCATTTCTGAGATATAACAATTCAAAAAGTTGAAAAAGTTGTGTTCTTCATAATATGCACAAGTACGCCGCGTATATACATCACTGGAGCCGTAATACAAGTAAAAATACTTTTATATTGGTCTGTGTAACTTATAGGTACAAAATAGTACAATTCTGAGAATATGAACTCGAAAGAAATCCAGTCCCTCATTGTATACGCTAGTATAACCTTGAACAACATCTGTGTCCTATTCCACTGTCCGCGTGGCAACGGTCGTATACCTGCTCTTTTTTCGAAGGCCTAAACGAAATACTGTTAGTCTCGAACGTACCTTCGTAGTGAAAACACGTGAGTATTGCTAAGATTTCCTAACCAAGTTTGTGCCGTTTTTATTTAAAAAAAAAAAAAATGTCGCAAATGTGCTTTATTTGTAGTAAACCTTTGACTGAAAGTGAAATTGTTACTGTTGATCGTGGCATGAAGACATTAATTGATGCAAGTACTGAAAGAGGTGATGAATTATCGGAATACCTGAAAGACCAGAAATCTGTGACAATTCATGTGCAATGTCGTAAAAAGTACACTCGAAAGAGTACTATTGCTGCAGTTAAAAGACAACACGAAGCAGAACAAGCCAGTACATCTACAATAAGTCCTCCTCGTACTAGAGCACGCGTAAGTGAATCAGCTTTTCGTTTTAAACAATGTTGCTTATTTTGCGGCAATGGATTGAATGAAGAGAATGAGAAGAAAATAGCACTGGATGCTCGGCGTATAGTTTTCAAAGTAACTACACTTTCATTCAAAGAATCTATTCTGAAAGTAGCTCAGANATTCAAAGAATCTATTCTGAATGTAGCTCAGACTCGTTCTGTTGATGTGGTAAAAGCTGTTACTGCTTGAATTGGGTTTGATTATGATTTAGTTGCTGCTGAGGCTAAGTATCATAATTCCTTCTTGAGACCGACCACTGGGGGTAAAGTCGGTCGTCCTCAAGATGAAGCTACGAATCTGGCAGTGGAAGAAATATTTACATACATTGAAAATAGCGATGATTGTCAGTTTACATTAAACGAATTAAAACTCTATTTGCAAAAATGCAGCTGTAGATAACAGAATTATTAAGATACGATTATTGAACTAAACAGGACCACAAAATATTGTGGAATAGGCCTACCGGGAAACCACGTTAAAAAAAAAAACGCGCCAAGTACACTACCTCACAGGTGGCGTGGAAACGTGTGCATATTATGAAGAACACAACTTTTTCAACT
>NQII01001310.1:203050-275713 GCA_002778355.1 Clitarchus hookeri
GAAGAAAGGCTATTCCGCGCAGGTTTGGTTCCCCCACACCGCTCTCTCAGCATAGAGACGCTAACCCAGGGAGTTTCATGTTAACACCTCGAGGTCTGTGCACATTTACTGGGAATGAAAACAATTCAGTTGGAGATTATCACTCCAGTGTTGGCCAACCAGGGCACGAGCACCCGTGTACGAAGGCAAGCACGGCACCGCGCGACCAGGCTCGCTCGCCGAGCCAGAAGCTGTCGGCTGGGCATTAACCGGAGGAAAATAACACTAACATCATTGTCCTCTTTCTCTCTCAGCCTCCCGCCGCCTATCTCCCCCGCCACGTCATAGAGGTCGTCGACCTCGACTCGCAGTCGAGCTCTTCCACGTCGACTCCGCTCGGGGGGTTACAGTCCTTCGCAGGTCAGGTTTTTTTATTTGTAATTCAGTCCCGGTAAAATAAGCCGGTGTCTTCGATTCTGGACGTATAAAAAATTGCTGGACCCGTGGTGACTTTCCCTACTACGAATTGAATAATCTGTTGTTAATCGTTCAGAGGTTGCATAGCTGAACAGCCACCTATGTATATGTAGCAAAGACAGTACTATTCAGAAATTTTTTTTTTAGTTGTGTTTAAAGGGGTAGTTATACAAGTTCGGAATGTAGCGAAACGAAATACTTGTTACACATGACGACTATTACCCGATTAAAATATTCACTCCGTGAACCGACAGAATATTTTATCTGATATGGGCAATGCGCTGATAATAACCCGCCGTTCAAATTTAGGATAGATTAGTTATCTAGTTTATTGTTTTTTATTTCTCTGACTGGCAATAAAATGCATGTTTTAGACATATTGAATAAACGCCTAAATAATCCTGCTTTCTTGGAAAATTTTCTTTCAGTCGCACTAGATACTGTTTGACGCGCTCCACAATTTATGTAACTCCGCCAGAAACAGCTGCGTTTTTTTTTTGGGAAATTTCATGAGCAGGTTGTGGTGAACTTTTTTTCTTTCAAAACATCAGGTATAACGTCCTCCNTTTTTTTTTTGGGAAATTTCATGAGCAGGTTGTGGTGAACTTTTTTTCTTTCAAAACATCAGGTATAACGTCCTCCATCGTAGAATCAAAGGTCAACAACTTAGCATCGGTTATATACTGGAGACAGAAAATATGTATTACGTACTCAAAGACTGAATGTGTGAAATGTGCTTTCGTGACATTTGTTTAGTTTCCTTTCGTTTGAAAGAAATAAGCACAGGTACAATTTCCTTCATGTCCGCGTGCTTTCATGAACACACACACACGCACACACGCAGTCTCTCTCTCTCTCTCTCTTTGTGCCTCTCTTGTGTCTCCTCCGAACTCCGCCTCTCACTAATAAACAAAATTTATGTTTATGGCTTGAAAATAAAAATTTGTGTACAAATTCGTATTTTATTAAAAATTGATTACAGTAGAGATTTTTTTCCCAAAGTAACTTTCTTTGTAAAAACCATGGTTTTATTTCGTAAGGGATTACTTGAAACAACTTTTGATCACGGGAACCAGATAAACGTCTCCCTTGGCATCTGTTGCTTTAGCGTCACCGTCCAGCTTTGACAACCTGTTTCTTCAGGCGAGACCTCGTCGGTAGTTTGTAACTTAATTAATAATGGCTTTGACAAATAGTTCTGAAGTTAAAGCTGTAGTTGTACAAATAATATTTTTTCCAAATTTCAAAGAGTGGTGAAACATTTATACTGTTTAAATACCGCGAACTTCCGTATTCAACAGCATCATTCACAGGTTCCAAAATTGAAACTTAAAAAAATATATTTACTTGAAANACCGCGAACTTCCGTATTCAACAGCATCATTCACAGGTTCCAAAATTGAAACTTAAAAAAATATATTTACTTGAAATATGGACCCAGCGTATTTACAAAGGTAGGTGAATTTCGCTCGTCATAAGTAAAGTATGCAACATAAAAATTATTCTTATTTTCTTTAAAATTTTGTATTACACATGAGAAATATAACAATATATTAATAATTTTAAGTGAATTACAGTTGTTTATATCAACGATGAAGTTATTAGAGTAAGTAATTTAAAAATTGTATAACTGTTGTTACATTTTGGTGGATTTAACTGGCTAATTGGTTTGAGTCGCAAAGAAAATGCTTTAGTTGAGACGAACGTAACTAAAAATGACTCTTCAATTTATAATTCAGGAAGATATCGCTTTTCCATTATTCTACCTATCATCTGTTATGGCTATCATATTAGATGTAGGAGAAAGTTTGCAAATTGGGAGAATCAGTACTATCGTCAGTCAAGTATTTACAAAAAAAAAGTACTGCTGTTTTCCTCGAACGCCATGTTTACGAAAACTAGGATAGTCTATTCCTTATTTAAGTATATATCTAATATAATGTAATAATATGTCTTACATGTTAATAAACATTAGAAACACTACGACCTAGGTTTCGTTTGTGTGGCAATGGCCGATTAAGACAGTAAGTTGTTTGCCTATGTGACANTTAGAAACACTACGACCTAGGTTTCGTTTGTGTGGCAATGGCCGATTAAGACAGTAAGTTGTTTGCCTATGTGACTTCGTGTGGGACATGGCAGTAGCTTATGTTAAAAAAAAAAAGATAATTTGTAAAGATTAATTGATAAAATTGAATATTTTGCCGAGATAAATACGTGATTGTTAAATGTAATTGCATCTTTTCATTAAAAAATAAAGCTGCAAGGACCATTTTAACAAATTTTACTCTACTAGTTGCTATGTGTGTGTGTGTGTGTGTGTGTTTGTGTTTGTGTGTGTGTGTAGATGTAGATAGATAGAAANAAAAAATAAAGCTGCAAGGACCATTTTAACAAATTTTACTCTACTAGTTGCTATGTGTGTGTGTGTGTGTGTGTGTGTGTGTGTGTTTGTGTTTGTGTGTGTGTGTAGATGTAGATAGATAGAAAGAGAGAGAGAGAGAGAATAAATAATTTATTAGTTGTTCTGCCCTAAAGCTAGCCTTGTTCCCCGGGCAACGTCACGGTAAATGAAAACATTGTGTGTCCATTGTCCACTAGACGGAATGATGTGTGCGATAGTTTGCCATTGTTATTCGTAGTAAATTAGTAATCGAAGGGATCTTTGATCAAATTGTGTGGTGTCCTCAACACATGCACATACATTTGGAATCAGCTATCATGAAAATGACTTTCCATCATTAACAAGAGTAGGTAAATATTACGAGAGTTTTGCAGTGACTACGAGCTAAAATGGCACATGAAATCAATAATAGATACCCATGTATTTTACTTATAGTTTTCTTTAAATTAAAGTTATTTTATTGATACATTGACAATTTTTTTTTGTAATGGGCTTCTTTAAAACTGCGTTAAATTGAATAACGTGTGTCAGAATTTGACTATAAGCTTACACAATTATTTTAAAAATGTATTGGTTAGTTGGTTTAAGACTTACTGAAAATAAATGAGAGTGATAGGTTTACTAATTTTACCACAGTTTGCCTGTTTGAAAATAATTTTTATTTGCGCTTGTTTTATTACTACTATATTGCAACTCTTGCTGTAAAATTTGAACATCATTTCTTGTCGGTGCGGTGATTATCTTTCTTGCGTTCGATGCTGGGCATCACTGGAAGAGTCTAGTTAGTGCTCGATATTGGTTAGTCGATGCACAGATTCCCACTTGCACAGTGTCTAGTTTCAGAGGTGTCTACCACGCCGAACTCAGCTGGCTCGCTGAACGCCAAGTTTTTGTGGGGTCATAAAGTATATGTGTCTGATGAGGGGATAGGGTATTGCTGTAAACCCGTCTCTGTTAGAGGATTTGCGAACAGACAGGCAAGAAAGGGACCGGGGAGGGTAGGTGTCAGGTGTGTCCTTCATCGCAGGAACGAGGTGCCGTTTTTTATAGTGCGATATACGTTGGGATTACGGCATGCCGGCTGTCATTTTCTTGCGGATCGTCTTGTGAGAAGGGGCTTTGGGTTTTGTCGGGAGGGTTGGAGGACCCATGTGCCGAACTGCCGAGTATTCCCTGTCCATCGCAGGATTTCAAACCGTGGTTTACACGCGTACAAGAAAAAAAAACTGGTTTGAAGGGTATTCTTCGTGATACTTAAGTCAGCGTAATTACAACGCTTTCCTGCTTTCGCGTGCTTGTTTTTTCCTGTGAGAAAGTTTCATCGATGCGAAGTCATTATGGCGTACCCTGACCTCGAGGCTCCAGCTTCTAACCCTGGCTATGTCATGGACACAGAGCAGGTAAATTTACAGAAACGAAACTGACAGGCTGGTTCCTTTCTCGTAAGCGAACTCGGTCACGGATAGACCGCAGGTGTCTCTGGAAACCCACGTTGTGGAAGATCGCCTTTTGCTGTGGCCGCCAGCTGGTGAATTAGTCTTCAGGCGTTAAATTTTCAAACGACATTGCTTGCCAGTAGGGCCGTATTTGCCTTCGTGTTTGGCTGGAGTTCGAGATGTACGCCATCGTTTCGCTTCTGTATCCCTAAATGTTCTGTGCGATGAATGTGTTTAAACGTACGCCTTTACCGATTAATCTCCAGGCACACAAGCGTCACAGTTCGTGAGTTACTTGATGCTGTATCCGTTATCTGAATTTGTCTGCACAATCACGATATCTGTTGATTGATATACGCTACCCGGTTGTCTTCATTATGTGAAATCGTGCCCTTACTATTTAACGCACCCTAACATTTACCTATAATTAAACACTACTGCTTAATTTTTCAATTCTTCAATGTCTGCTGCATACAAGTAATGAATGACTGCTTTTCTTTGTCGCAAAAATTATACACTGGACAAAATATAATTAATTTTAAAATCATTACCATAATATCCTATCCGTACAGAGTTTCCCTCTCTTTTTTTTTTTTTTTTTGCGAGCCTGCGCACTTACGTAGCCGCGAGTCAGGCCACCGAACTTGTCTGTCCCACACTGCATGTGGGACAGACACCTTGCGCTATCAGATAACATATAACTGAAAGGCCATGTAAGACCTTGTCTGCCTGGCATATAGGACGTATACCGTATTTTCACCAGGATCCCATCTTAGCATTTCCAACACTGAGAACCGTTATAACCTTCTCTTTCTTTTTTGTACCCACATTGTACGTGTTTGCTCCTAGAGGTTCACTGAAGAAGACGACCGCGTAAAATCGCGGGTCCTTGACCCTTGACGGCTGATTTATTCCTCTTGCTAGGGCTAGAAACATGGGCATTTGTGTTGATGTACCCTGGGGCCACGATTTTGACCTGCCCCTCCGTCCTTTGTTATGCTCGCAAAACTACCTGACCACGGGCCGCCGAAAGCTCTGCGAGCCCTGAACGAAGACATAGTTTTCAAAAGTTATGACTGCATTGTAGGGGAAAAGGTACGAGGTGTTTGCTACCTGCTGCTGTTGTGGTGGAGTATAGCGAATCTTCAGGTCGAACCTCTGCAGTGCTAACACTCAACGAGTGATGCGACCCTGTAGCAATAGAAACTTGTCCATGTAAACAAGGCCATGAATGAGATGGCGGAATTTTCGACAAGGATACACTAAAGCGAGCATTTCTTGTCCGTTATTGCCCCTCCAAGCTGGCTGCTAGCAAACGAAATGGGACAGTCTGCTCCAGCATCGTATTTATGGAAAGAACAGTATCTAGCTCAACGCCTGATGCGTCTCACGAACTATACATTTCTGGACTTTTGTCCGGGTAGTGCCGTTCCATCCTTTGCGTACGTGTAACCTCTAATGATCTCATTGCTTTCACATGTATGTCTCAATGCCGTCATTATATCGTAAATTTGCCCCGATATCTCATTTGTTTTCTCTGCTTGCTCTCTCAAGACCCCTCTCCAGTCTCTCTCTGCTTGCTGCCTTTGTATGTATTCTGAACGTTCGCCCACACGCCCTCGTCTGTTCGCGCAGTTCATAATTTCCCTCGCCAGAATTCAGCTCTCTGAGCTGCCATGCGGCTCTCGATCATATCAGTGTCCTTGCTTACTTCACCTTGATATTTCTCCGCCCCAGAACGACATTTATCCAGCATATGTAATAAAGCTTTTTTTTTTTATTTTTTTTATTTTTTATTATCACTTGTTCGCGTAATTGTAGTTCAGTTCGTGGTGCCACCTGACCTCAAACTGATATATTCGCTGTTTCCATTTCTGGTTGTATTCAGCAGGCGCCGTTGCCAGAAGTTTTTCAGAGCGTTCGTTTTGCCGTTCATCATCTACCATGAACACAGCGAATTTCGACGGAGAATTTTCGACATTCGCGCTGCTTCATGTCGGGTTCGCTTCCCAGCTGGAACTGCCCACATTGCTGGCTCCCTGATTAGTTCCATTCGTCCCTACCCCGCTCTCGGTGCTAGCGTTACTTTCATTTCCCCACACTTGTGTTAACGGTAAATCACAGGATGCACTACGCGCATCTGCCGTGTCGGACCGAGCTGACTGGCGCCGCTGTCTGACACATATTCGTTCATGTTCGCTACGCCGCTCCTGGACCATGTCGACATTCCAAGGAACGATTACACTTTCACATCAAAACTTCATCATGCAGGTGGCTTCACTCCAATTCCTCGAACTAGCTACACACCGACGTGCATAGGCTGTGTTAACTGTAAACTGAGCACTTTTGAAAGAACTGCTTAACATATACTTGTATAAACACTGTGTAATATCCCACTATATTTAAAATTAACGTTGTGATGGGCCTGCTCACTTTATTCATTTGTCTGTCAACTGAAACTGTGAAACTATTAGAAAAAGTAAATCTTTCACAAATTTGTTAATTATTAAGCTTATACATATAAAAGTAAACAGAAAGCAAAATAAATAATTTCAGTATTCATAAATGTTTACTTAACTTTTTTTTATATCCAACTTTAAGATAATAGAACTACTTTCCCTCCGTCTTTACCAACTTTACTGGTCGCACGCCAATGTCAGCATGCAGCCTTTACACCCCATAGACTAAATATGAGGTAGACCGTTCTCGCTGGCAGCGCATAACCAATATCTGTGCCCCAACATTGAACTACATTCTTTTCTACCAATACGACTTGCAAAAATTGCGTGGATTGTATTTGAGGTTAGAATACTGTTTAGTAAACAATAGCTTTGAGATATTTTAATACTTCCTCTGACCAGTTTGTAATGCAGTTTGATTAAATTCCAATTGGTATAAATATTTTATCGGTATGATAATGCGTGTAATTTACAAACTAAGATATAAACAAACACTTCCATCGTTGTTGACGACGTGACTTCGGAAGTTGTGTTCTTTTGGAGTGGGTCAAGGTTGGTTGCATGAGCAGAAGTCGAGTAAGCGGTCTAGCTCACCTGTAGTCTGTGTCACACCCATGGACTACCGCCGCTCCGCCGTACTGTCTGCCGCCGTAATCGCCTCCTCTCCTGCTGCGCTGAAACCATTACAGTGTAGGTTGTGCTTGACTCTCACCTCAGTTCTCCGTCGATGATGATACCAGCCGCGCTTCCGCCGGGGGTGTGCATCAACTGCCCGAATGTTGAACTGACAGAAAACTTGCACGGACAATCCCTTTTTCCCAGTTGAGCCAACAGGGACACAGTCGTGTCCCCACTTCGACAGGTTTTATTGCTTCTTAAATTATCCGAAAATATAAGGCGGGGTTTCTGTTTTCTAACATGCCTTTCGTTTTGGAAGTATTCTGCACAGAAATACGGACAATAAAGGTATAGGAAACTTATAAAGTCGAAGAAGCTTATCTTTAAATGCTGTCAATCACCTGATTGATACTTTGGAGGGATGGATCGATGGATGGGGGTGTAAACTGACCGAATGTTCAACTAATTCGAACGGTCCAGTTCCGCCGTCAGTTCCGGTGAACGCCTCCTCGTCTCCGCACAAGATTGGCCTTACCCGCCCCGTCACTTCCGGTGTGAAGGATGGCAGGATTCCGCGACTTCATTACCGGAATTTCAAACTCAATGCACATTTCAGTTGCTCGTACAATTGTCTCACCGTATAGTACACACCCCTTGTTTACAGTATGCGTCATGTGTTGAAAGATTGTGTTGGAAAATTTTTTCAACTTCAGCCTGAAGTGTTATTTGTTTTTGTGTAAAAACAAAATTTCGCACACGAACCGAGTTCAATCCCCGGCCGGGTCACTCCCGGATTTTCGCATGTGGGAATCGTGCCGGACGATGCCGCTGGTCGGTGGGTTTTCTCGGGGATCTCCCGTTTCCTTCGTCCTTTTATTCCGGCGCTGCTCCATACTTACCTCAATCACCCTCATCGGCTCTCAAGACCTCGCTATTATGAGCCGCCCAAATCTTTTCACTCAATATTTCGCACAAAAAAATGTTTCTTTCAAAAATGCGTTTGCATTAGGTACCTGCGATAAATTGAAAACTGCTTGGTGTCCTTGGGTGTCGATCATTCACAAAAAATACTACATGGACTCATACACCAGAATATGCTACATTAACACTCTCCTCAACCTCCGGGCTAGATTTGTGCTATCCTGCTGTTTTCCGAAACACGCCTGGTTAGCACTTTGCAGAATAACGATTGCAGGCGTTCGGCCCTTGCCTACAAATGGTTGACTTCTGGGTAATAGCCGTACCACTGTTGTACGCACTGACATTTCGAAAGACATTGCAGAAGCCAAGGACCTGCAACATTATCCTTCTATGACTAACAACCGTGATTCACTACTGATTCACTAGGTTCTCTGTTAGCAATGGACTTTGGTTATTCATCTGAAATGCTAAGTCCATGCTAAATTGTTAATTACCAAGGTATGCTAAGAGATTAGCCTTAGTCCCCTATAATTGGTTGTGAAATACAACATTAGAAGTGGAGTCCATCCAAGTAATTAAGTAGAAATAAGCATACTATATAAGTACTTAAAATCACATGTTTTGTAAAGAAAAACAGGGTTAGCACTAGGCCCTGTAATTTATAGAAAATGTTAAGTCTGTGCTGAATTCCTGTGAGGAAATTCTTCAAGTATGTTTATGCTCATTAATTTATATTGAATTCATTAAGACAAAGACACTTTTATTATCATACAGACAAAGTAAAGTAAATTATGTATTTTACACAGTTCAAGTAAATAAGATGTGGTTTACATCCTACGCAAATTCTGTACTAACGCGCCATTTGTACTCAACAACTGCCAACAAGAAAGATTTACAGCATTATTGAGTTGTTGGTTAAAATAAAGTGCTTTTTGGGGCTAAAAAGTTGTGGATCTTGACACAGTACAATATAAACATCAAACAAGCTTATTTTTTTTTTAATGCTGTTTTTTTTTAGCGTGGGAAATATAAAGCAATCTGGTCATTTTTAATGTTTGATATTCGTATGTCTGTGATGCACATCACTCGGGATTTAGCTATAAGAAAAGGCTATATTAACAATCATCAAAGCCACAAGTCTTGTTTAAATCAGTGTTTTGCAGAGAGAAAAGTTGTCGATTTTAATTTTGTTCTTGCAATTTTTACCTGATTTACAAAACACAATTTCGCTCCATAAAATAGCGAACAGGATAATGACAATGCACTGAATTAATACTTTTGTGATACACGGCACGGAAGAACGTAGCTTGAAAACTTGCTAGTGTGTTGTGGGTTAGGTATTAATGACGAAACAGCAGGATATTTTAAAAAATATATTTCTGTTGCATACACTCATCTACAAAAAATTACAAACGAATCAATTTCAACTCTTGTGATATTGAAGGTATTGATTTACCTTACGTACATTACATAATTTGTTTTACAGTATTTATTGTACTGTTCACTGGCTACTCAAGATCTTCGGCATTAAGTACCGTCTTTTTTTTTTATACTAGAACAACAGTACACACATTTATAACACTTGCACAGCAATGAAAAAAAAAATGGTGTATAAAAATCTAACTGAAAGGTTAGTTTCGGGTATGGCAGTTGAGAACAGGTTCATCTGCATGCCACGATGTGACTTTATAACGGTGATAATGTGACAAGGTCACGTTCACGGACACTTGCCAATTGTAGGCGATACTGCAGGACGGTCCCGCGGTCATTAGCTTACAGCTAAGCAAAGCACCAGAGACACCGGCAGTCGGGTGAAACTCCTGTTGCACCTGGCCCTCGTCATTTTAACATATTGCGTGGACAGGAAATAACTCGGAACTGGTATGCGAGAGCAGTGCTCGCGTAACCGGTTCCCAGCTTTCAACTCGTTTTATTATAATGTCAACTTAACTTCTTATATAGCCAATTTCGAAGATGTTCTCTTCAGTCTGTAGTTGTACGATGCGCTGTTTTAGAAGACCGGTTTACAAAACACCTGATGATCTTCGTTTGCAGTGTTCTCCGAGGCGGTCGCGCTTGTGCGCGGCGGCAAGTCCGTTCGCACATGTGATGGGTTTTGTTACAATTTACGGCGTACTTTTTAATTTTCTCAGCATCGAGCCACGGAATATTTAAATATACAGAAGTGCAAAAGTCCGTTCTACCGCTAACTCCAACTGAAGTAATAAAATTATTCGCAAATTTACCACATCGGCGTATACGTATAGTAAGAAAACGTGATTGGTAAGGTCGTCTCCCATACATCGATGGTAGCGTTCCTCCATTTTCTCAGAAAACAGTCAAATGCGTAGGTAAGTTCCTAACTTCGTATAGTGGCGCTGAACATTCCTAGTAGTATGATTAAGTTCCTACGGGTACAGGTATCAGTATCAGGATTTATGAATATTCGCCTGCGATGACATCCCAGGCGTTCGGAGGCCTCAAGTAGCCATGTTGTTAGCACCCGACCACCGTATTGGCTCTTGGTGACCTTGACCCCAACAAATTAAATATCCAGAAAAAATTTAAAAATCGAGGGACATATAATGTTATCCTCCTGCCCCTCGCTCACCGTACCAAACATCGCCTCACCCCCTCCTCACCCAACCCCTTCCAATCATAAGAAATCGAGAAAAATCGCAAAAAAAATCGAAATTAATTTCTAAATAATTGAAGAACTTATAATGTTAACCTTACACTCATCCCACCGCCCTCGCCCTACCCCCTATCCTCACCCACCTCCTCTCCCAATCATAGAAAATATCGACAAAAATAGCAGGAAAATCGACATATTGATTTAAAAATTGCGGAACATGCAAAATTAACCTCACACTCACAACACCATCCTACCCCCTCCCCTATCACTCCACATCACCCCTCGCACACTCCAGTCATAAAAATCGAGAAAACAGTTGTAAAAATTTAAAGTGTATAAAGTGTAGGAACATATTACATCACTGACTCAGGCACCCATGTTAAGCTCTGTTTGCACGAGGCGGATGAATATCCTGGAAGTAGAGTTTTGGCTGGGCTTCAGAAAAGTTGAAAGTAACCTTGAATGGACTATATCGATAGCGTCATACAGCTTTTAGTTAGAGCAAAATGTAATTATAGGCTGTTCACGGTTAATTAAGCACTTTTGAAATCAAGCTTGGAGAAATTCCACTGCCCCTACTTGCATATGCTTTAACGGGCGTACTGACTGGCATGCTAACTGCAAAGTTTGTAACGACAGATAAAAAGTATTTCCTCGTCTTAAAGTTAAGTTAAAAGTTTGAGGTAAACATTCGTGAATACTCAAATTATTTCTTTAGGCTTCTGTTCTTTTAATGTAAGCATTAGAAAATTTGTAAAATATTTACTTGTGTAATAATTTTCCCGACTGACGCGTGAATAAAGCGATCAGGCCCACGATAGTGTTAAGTTTAATTATTGCGGAAGAATACACATTGTGCACACAAGTAGATCTTAAGCGTCTATTTCAAAAGTGCTCAGTTTACTGATGTGTAAAGCGTGGTAGGGATGTAATAAAATATTCTGTAAAGCATTTCTTAAGGGTTCTCAGGCTTACTGTTCCCTGAATTCCGGTTCGCTGAAAATATTTTTAATATATACATTCTTACAGTTTGCCGGCCAACAAAGTATTTGTTAATGCGGAAGGGGTTTTTTTTTTTACGAGTAACAGTGACTATAATTTCTTTACTTCCGGTATTAAGTTTCACAACAGTTATGTCATTGGAAATTAATATACGTGCATCAAAATTGCACAGTAGCAGGTCTAGTATTACGCACCAGACACATTTATTCCAAACTCCATTAATTTAGTTGTACAAAATGCCACTTGCCTTCATGTGATTGCTTCCTAGAGGCTCCCATTTCGCTCCAATTACAGTAATCTTATCTGGGTTTACACGACGTGAAGTGAAATTACGGGCCTGAAAATGTTACTATATATAAATGTCACAGTACAGCCATTATTTTTGGGTACATAAACCTACAAGTACTGCGTATCAAATTGATATTTGATAGTTTTCCCTATGTCCTGCAGTTACGTGAATTATTTAAGGCCCATGGAAAGGTCTTCTTGCTATGGGCGAATTTTAGAAATATGAAATCAAGAACTGAATTGAGACTACTTTATATATATTTCGATGGGGTTTGTTTTGTTGACTACATTTTTGAACAAACGATTGCCGCATACAACGATATTTTATACAATGTATAGTTTTCGAATAACAAATGAATCACTGTTTTTCTTATATAATAACGTACAAAAACCCGAAATCATTCTACGTACAAATAATTGTTTTAAAATGTATAACATTTTATTATGTAGAATTTTATAGTAACAAAATTGACACAAAACCCTCTTATTAACTGTAGCCGAATTTTTTTCCTACTATGTAAATTTTTTACCACTCCACAGTTGTAGATAATATAATGTTGTTAATTTATGTCAATTATTTTAGAATATTTACTGATTTTGTCGTTTATATCTCAATTTTTTTGCAAAAAGTGTGCAGTTTTTAAATATGTTGCTGTATATGACAGTTACAGGATATTCACGGTAAAGTGAGCACTTTATTAAAACCCTCCAAACATGCATTAACCACTTATAAACTATTTTATTGCAGCCTCAGATGTTAACTTTTTTGATTGGTAAAATGCATACACTGTGTTTATTAGTCACATGACAATGTTTATATTAAATAGAGGCAGAACGATAGAAATAGGCTTGAAGGAAAAAAAATACAGTGCCTTAAAAAGTGCTCACTTTACCCGTGATCAACCTATACCAACATTTAGATACCTTGTCAATAAACCTAACCCCTAAGCCTGTATATTAAGTGGTCCTAATTCTGTTCTTGATTTTGTGTTTCGGGGTTTCGCTCACTGCGAGAACTTTCTACATCCGTCGAGTCGTGTGTGTGTGTTCATAACACGACGTTGCGTGGCTTTCGCGAGAACACGTGGAATAGCGTGCCCATGTGGCGTTCTTCCTCCGTGCCGCGAGTCGCCGGAGGCAAGAAGACTCCAGCAGCGTGGTCGTGGAGGTCGATAGCGAGTTGCTGCGCGGCAGTTGGCGACCCTGGCGTGCGGCAGGTCTTCCACGTATTGCCAATTTCCGGCACGCCGGCTGCGACAACACCGGCCTATGTTGCGGAGACGATTTCGCTGCGTGCGTTCCTCGTCCGAGTTCCGGGCCACGAGCACCGCCTTGGGTCTTCGTGCTGTTTTCATGTTCGGTACCTTTCGACTTGATGACTCATCATTAGAAACCTGAAAAATTCGCTGTTTTATTTCGGGACAAGCTAGAATTCTATTGGTCCACCCATTAGTTTACACCTCCTGGACAACTCTGAGCCAATAACAAACACACAATAAAATGCAGACCGAATCACCGTCTTCCGCTAATACAACAAGCAACCAATGAACAGTGATATTCGCAAGATTTTACATACGATAATAGAGAATGGCCTACAGGTCATTGAACTCGTGAATTTTTCAGGTCTCTACTCATCATTAACATTAATTTAATTCTAAACATTGTAAAATGCATCCTTTGCTAGCCCGGAGCTTGAACATGCAACTTAGTGGTCTAGAGGTAACGCCTTACCAGTTGAAAAAGTCCGTATTCGTACTTTGTACAAGTGTGTGTGTTTGTGTGTGTGTGTGTGATTGTACGGAGATGTCTACAATGAAATTTTTACGTGACTACTTCGGCTAGCTGCTGTCTAAGACGACCAACATTTTAATTCTCAGATAAGTCTGAACCAGCTTAAACAGCGTAAAGCTCTTGTTAATTAACATTTTATCCTGCACCATATATATACACACTGGAGAGCCAAAAAAAACTGGTATAGGCGTGCTTATGCAAATACCAGAGGTATGGAACCAATCAGAGTAACGCGATGCGGTCGGCAGAGCCTATATAAGACAACAGGCGTCTGGCAAAGTTGCTAGATCGGTTACTGCTGCTACAATGGCGGGTTATCAAGATTTAAGTGAGTTTGAACGTGGTGTTATAGTCTGCGCACGAGAGATGGGACATAGCATCTCCGAGGTAGAGATAACATTTGGATTTTCGCGTACGACCATTTCACGAGTGTACTGTGAATATCGGGAATACGGTAAAACTAGTTTAGAAGCTGTAGCGACGCCGGCCTTTTTCTAGCACTTGCTACGGGACAAACGACGACTGACGAAACTCATTAAACGTGACAGATGTGCAACCCTTTCTCAAATTGGCGCAGATTTCATTGCCTCCTGCATATCTTCAGATATAAGTCGAGTCCATGCCACGTTGTCTTGCGGCACTTCTGCATGCTCGGTAGGGGGCCCTACACGATATTAGGCAGGTGTACCAGTTTTTTTTGGATCTTTAGTGTGTGTATATATATATATATTTATAATCTGTTTGCAAAAAATTTTTTGCCACGAAGAACCTGCACGAAAGAGACATGCTATTTAATATATTTCCCATGCTCAGGCACAAATGTTGGCTAGCTATTGTCGACAGCAATATCTATAATTTGAGAGTTGTGAATTGGTAATTTTAATCATATTCAGGTACTTTGGTAGTTGAAAGTATAATTTTTAATGCGCAGTTCTATTTAATTTCTAATCTGCCCGCTCATTGTAATATGTTCAAACTTCGCTTCTTACATCCTATTAAAATTTTGAAAGGATCAGAGATGCCACCGTTGTCATTTACCGTAGTTCGTCTGTAGTTAGGTGTTGTATTTTTCTGTTTAGCANGAAAGGATCAGAGATGCCACCGTTGTCATTTACCGTAGTTCGTCTGTAGTTAGGTGTTGTATTTTTCTGTTTAGCTTGTTGTCTTGCAGATGGTGACACGTTTTAGTAACTACCTGCCTGGTGGTACTACAGAAGTTAAATTTGGTAAGTTTTATTGGTGGTCACATATATGCTGGGTTGTACTTCTCCTCATATGTTCTGCAGTGTAAACCGGGCAAAGAACACTCACTTACGCTATCTATTAAAATGTTATGTTATATTATAAGCTGCATTACAATGTTCACGTTGTGTTTCCAGACGTAGTATATGTNGAAAGGATCAGAGATGCCACCGTTGTCATTTACCGTAGTTCGTCTGTAGTTAGGTGTTGTATTTTTCTGTTTAGCATGTTGTCTTGCAGATGGTGACACGTTTTAGTAACTACCTGCCTGGTGGTACTATAGAAGTTAAATTTGGTAAGTTTTATTGGTGGTCACATATATGCTGGGTTGTACTTCTCCTCATATGTTCTGCAGTGTAAACCGGGCAAAGAACACTCACTTACACTATCTATTAAAATGTTATGTTATATTATAAGCTGCATTACAATGTTCACGTTGTGTTTCCAGACGTAGTATATGTGAAAGTACAAATGACGGGTAGTAAAATTCGTAGGTATTTCAAATTAAAATGTACGTTATATGCACTGCTGCATATAATGTGCTTATATAATTAGCTTATGGAACATGTAGCTTATTTTGTGTATAATTAAAAAAATTATATGCATATACAGTAAAACCCTGTTAAGAAGTTCCCTTTTAAGAAGTTTTCCTGCTTAAGAAGTTTACATAATTTTGTACCTTGTCTAAAAACACCATAGTAATTTGACCCTCATTAGATGTTTTCCTGGTTAATAAGCCCAAATTTTTCAGTTCCTTGTGAAATTTTTTAAGAGAGTTTTTTACTTTTACGCTTAGTAACGCACAGCATATTTACATTAAGCTTGTTCCAAAACAACTTTTACTCTAACTTTGCACATATTTTACTCTACTCTCGGAACAGCGTTTTGGAACGCCACTCAGATGCTCTCCGTCATGGCCGGGTATCTCGCAAAGGAGGCGACGCCAGACTTAGGGTTTCGCATGAAAGTATTCGCAGTAAACCTGTTTAATTTGGCCACCTGTTAAAATATAGATTGTATTGCGGAGTTACACCGCGCGTGCATGTGTATTTGTCATATCAGAAAACAGCAGTGTCACTGCACGAGTCCCGTTTGGTTTAAATATCGCCGGATGGCTGTACCGCAATTGAGCGTGCTGCCGCAAAGAAAATGTTCTGTTTTATTAGCTTACGGAAATAACCCTCGTGTCTTATTGACTATGACTCGTTCATGAAATTGAAAAATCGAATACTGCATAAAAATAGCAACGACTTCAGAAGTGTGAGATTCAGAATTCTCGTTGTAATATTTAAAAAAAATAGCCAATACCTGACTGAAAAAAAAACCAAGATAGCCACGGACAGGAAAATTTCGAGTTTTGAAAGGCCNAAAAAAATAGCCAATACCTGACTGAAAAAAAAACCAAGATAGCCACGGACAGGAAAATTTCGAGTTTTGAAAGGCCAGCAGGATAGACTCAACGAGTCCTATGTATTTCATAGCCACATCTGCCCTAGTGTGTTGCCAGTTTTACGCCAGACCAGGTGGCACGGGATTGGGCGCTTGTTTGTTACTGGCTCAGAGTTCACCTAGNTGTGTTGCCAGTTTTACGCCAGACCAGGTGGCACGGGATTGGGCGCTTGTTTGTTACTGGCTCAGAGTTCACCTAGGCGTGTTTAATAGGCTGTGATACAATTGCAAACTGAGTTCTAGCTTGCCCTAAAATAAATTCGAGAAGTGNACCTAGGCGTGTTTAATAGGCTGTGATACAATTGCAAACTGAGTTCTAGCTTGCCCTAAAATAAATTCGAGAAGTGTTGCAGTCCCTAACAACACGCAGAGTCTCGAGTAGTCCGTGTATTCGTTCGGCGGCAAGGTAAACGTCGAGACTGATTTATTTTTTGGGGGTTTTGGAGAGTTTCCCCCGCTGTACTAGTACTAATCCTTGTTTACTTCTTTTTTAGATTCCTACGCTGTCNTGGGGGTTTTGGAGAGTTTCCCCCGCTGTACTAGTACTAATCCTTGTTTACTTCTTTTTTAGATTCCTACGCTGTTACTTTACTGTCCTCTAATGCAGAAGAGCACTATTTGAGCGCTGGCATGCATGAATGTCTTCACTGCTCCTGTTATTATTTCTGTACAAGGTCTTTACTTGCAAATAAACAATTTTGAAATCAATATCGATCAACCAGATTTCTTTTATTGAAGCATTATGATGGGACCACATTTATTTAAGCTCTCCCTGATTAATGTGTGAGCTAGTAATGGACAGGAAGCAACTGCTTGACCAAGTCGTGAACAGTGGAGACTTTGCACTACGGCAGTAACCAATGAACAAATACCATTGGCTTAGATATATATATATATATATATATATAGAACTCTGAAATTTAGGCTGCTGCCTAATCAATTTGTTTGGTGCTCGTGACCCTTAAAGGGTGACACTTTACACTGGAGAGCAGAATAACAGGCTTCAATAAATATTCGCAAGATATTACCTAACATGNAAGGGTGACACTTTACACTGGAGAGCAGAATAACAGGCTTCAATAAATATTCGCAAGATATTACCTAACATGTAATGAACGAAACTTCCTCTTGTCGCGCAGGAAAACAACCGAAAACAGCACAAATATATCTATGTCAACGAACGGAATATATCTTAGGAAACGATGAAACCCATAATCGAGTAAGTTGCAGAAAACGCCACGAGCAGCTTTTGAAAACAATGACGTACTGTAGCATCTGCAGAGCCGTATTGTCCATTGTACTCGTCTTCGTTCGCACAAAGATTAGCGATGTTCAAGTTGTGGCAGACTTTTGTTGCATACGGGGAAACATTTTTCTAATGGTAACCAACATTTTAGTTTGGATTGATCGATTTTCAGAGCTTTTATACCACTCTTTTGTAGCATATTTGTTATAAATAGTTTATTGTGGAGAAGAAAAGTGAGCCCTTTAATGTCTCTCCCAGGTTGTAGGTTGGGAAAACGTGGTATGTTCATATTGAATGTGTCTGCTACCTGTTATGTGCGTTGAGTGGTGGTCTAACATTGGTTTCCTCAGAAACTTACAGAAATTTTTTGCTACTTGGCAGATTTTTTTTTGTCAGAAAATNGGTGGTCTAACATTGGTTTCCTCAGAAACTTACAGAAATTTTTTGCTACTTGGCAGATTTTTTTTTGTCAGAAAATGAGTCGTCATTGACAGTGATTACTGAGGTGAGAGGTCAGGTCAGTAATGATCCGAGAGATGTCCACGACATNAAAATGAGTCGTCATTGACAGTGATTACTGAGGTGAGAGGTCAGGTCAGTAATGATCCGAGAGATGTCCACGACATGGCTCAGAATTTAAGCAGTTAGTCGATGCTGAGATGTTTTGTCCCACTGTACTGTGAAAAACCCGTGGGACCTGAAACTGAGGATGATAAGACGTATCGAAAAAAAACAGTATGTTTAGTGTTTCATTGGCTAGTGAATTCTCGCTGTGGTCATATTATTCCCGTGCTGCTGCTTTGTAGTTGTGCAGGGAGCCAGCAGACGTGCAGCATCCTTGCGGCCGTATCTTCAACAGGGAAGACGGCACATTTCGTTCCCTTTCACATTTTGCCTTTCCCCCGTCGTTTCCCCCCTTTTCCGTGTGCCCCTGCCAGCAGGTAGTGGTTCCCTGAGGCGTATTCCTAGCACCCATCCTTCACGCCATCACCTTTGGGGCGAGGAGTGGCATTTCCAGCCCCTCTGGCAACAGCAGGACCCTCTTCCTTGCTGAAATACATGCGGTTCTCTGCACGGGAACCGCGTGTATGGTATAGTCCCAGTATCTTCTCACTTTTTGAATCAAACCTTTGATTTGTATTATGCGTTTGGTTGTTCCCTTAATAAGTAATGTACCACAAGCGTTTTATACCCCTGTCAACATAAAAGTATCTGAATGCATCAATTTTAAAGATAACCCTTTCAGACGAAAGGATTATACTGAACATTTATTACNAACATAAAAGTATCTGAATGCATCAATTTTAAAGATAACCCTTTCAGACGAAAGGATTATACTGAACATTTATTACGGAATTCTGGCACATTAAGAAATCTTGTCAATTTTATGTTTATTATTATTATTATATTTTTTTTACAAAATGTAGCTTTGAAATTTATTTCTTACATGAATATATCGGACGAAT
The DNA here is from genome assembly GCA_002778355.1 of Clitarchus hookeri. Classification (NCBI taxonomy): domain Eukaryota; kingdom Metazoa; phylum Arthropoda; class Insecta; order Phasmatodea; family Phasmatidae; genus Clitarchus; species Clitarchus hookeri. The sequence goes on from NQII01001310.1 coordinate 222,464, forward strand.
AATTTTTTTTGAAAAATTCTTAGCGTAACAGTATACTCTGAGAAAGTTACTTGAATGTGTTTTTGTTTTAAACAGCTATCTCTAAAACTGATGCATCCAGAAGTAATTTCTTTAACATTGATTGTCCGTTTAAACTCCGTCGCTGCAAGCTTGGTAACGCAGGGCTCTCAAGGCAAAATAGCTGTGTCCCTTCAAGAACAACACCTCCTATTTTCAAATCATGTGCACGGGCCTGGTCAATGTCATTAGTCCATTAATCATTATGTAAAAAAATGAGTTAAAATTATCGTGCAATGGAAAGATGTACAATGATAGAGAAAAGATACTTAGCACGTTTTTTAAAACTGCTTGAAACCGCAAAGGCGCTACAAAACTACTTTCATAACTAGTGCATTCAAGATTACTTCCAAATTTTCTGAAACCCTGCTAAGTTCTACTTCCAGGATATTCCTCCGCCTCATATAATCTATTACACCATAGAGACAACGGACCGCATCCGTGCGCACTCTGTTTAGTAATATTTTGCATGAGAACTATTTCTTACTAGGCATTACCAACACACTTATTTTCTATCTGTTTTTATACGTTCATGTTCATTATAAATTAAATATTATAATATATAGACAAGATGCAAGTAAAAATTTTAATTCAACNAACATAAAAGTATCTGAATGCATCAATTTTAAAGATAACCCTTTCAGACGAAAGGATTATACTGAACATTTATTAAGGAATTCTGGCACATTAAGAAATCTTGTCAATTTTATGTTTATTATTATAATAATAATATTTTTTTTACAAAATGTAGCTTTGAAATTTATTTCTTACATGAATATATCGGACGAATAATTTTTTTTGAAAAATTCTTAGCGTAACAGTATACTCTGAGAAAGTTACTTGAATGTGTTTTTGTTTTAAACAACTATCTTTAAAACTGATGCATCCAGAAGTAATTTCTTTAACATTGATTGTCCGTTTAAACTCCGTCGCTGCAAGCTTGGTAACGCAGGGCTCTCAAGGCAAAATAGCTGTGTCCCTTCAAGAACAACACCTCCTATTTTCAAATCATGTGCACGGGCCTGGTCAATGTCATTAGTCCATTAATCATTATGTAAAAAAATGAGTTAAAATTATCGTGCAATGGAAAGATGTACAATTATAGAGAAAAGATACTTAGCACGTTTTTAAAAACTGCTTGAAACCGCAAAGGCGCTACAAAACTACTTTCATAACTAGTGCATTCAAGATTACTTCCAAATTTTCTGAAACCCTGCTAAGTTCTACTTCCAGGATATTCCTCCGCCTCATATAATCTAAGTCTAAAAAATTACACCAGAGAGACAACGGACCGCATCCGTGCGCACTCTGTTTAGTAATATTTTGCATGAGAACTATTTCTTACTAGGCATTACCAACACACTTATTTTCTATCTGTTTTATACGTTCATGTTCATTATAAATTAAATATTATAATATATAGACAAGATGCAAGTAAAAATTTTAATTCAACCAAAATTAAGAGACTTCTATGTTAACAAAAGTATAAAAACGCTTGTGATACATGAAATATTTAGGAAGCAACCAAACACATCGTAAGTGTGACGATGCCGCGAATTGACTTCCTGTAACAGCCTGCTAGGCCTCAAGGGTCGTCAGGCCAGTAAGAGTTCGTTCATAAACTGCACGGCATTTTTATGGACGATGGAGTTTGAAGGATCGCTGCAGAACGTGTGCGACACGGGAGAAACATTACCTGAAAAGGTTGGTGTGGAAAGGGGNTACGTAGCGTTACACTTCGCCTGCAAGTGGCGACGATTTAAGTCTGAGATAGATCGCAGCGAAATATCGCGCTTCTGACTTTGATTGTTATTGTCGTTTGGCATGTTCCAAAGCGAGCAGAAAAAGTGGGGCGTGTGTGCTTAATTAACATTTTTTATTGGCAAGCCGTCTGGAATCCCGTCGACTGCACGTCGGGAAAAATCTACGTAAGATAACTTACAGATAAGTTATGTAGTCTATTGCATTACGTAATGTCTATTTCCAGGAAAGGAGCAGCCAGCTTGTTATTATTTATTAACAGTTTTATTTGTTGCAAGAACATGCTTAACATTTTGAGGCTCTGCTGTTGAAGGAAATATATTTTCTTAAAAAGGAAAATAACGCTCTGTTGTTGGGATTACACTTGCAGCTGTAGATATAGTCGTAGACAGGTCACAACAGACCTGCTGGTTCTGCTGGTTTTTTTCCCTTTAATGTACTAACTCTCTTACTATTAATGCCTCTGTGTTAACCATTTCGGAGGGTTCTGTGTAGAGAAATGTATCCTTACTTGCAAATTATTTTTATCTCTGTGTGCACTTCAGCGGTTTATTAGCGATGTAAACAGTAAACAGACTTCCGTTTGATCATACTGCTATATGAGGTATTGTAGAGACCGGAAAAAATCGCGAGTTCAATGACCTGCAGGCTAGACTCTACAATCGTATGTACAAATATGCCGACATCAACTGCACATCTTGCTGTCACAGTGGAAGGCGACGATTGGACTAGCATTCTCCAGGAAGTGTCAAATACTGCGTGGGCCAATGGAAAAGTTATATGAACGCATGTGTTTTTAATTCTAGCTTGTCCTAAAATGAATCCACGAATTCTTCAGGTCTCTAGGCATTAGTCTTTAGGACGTTATACTTGCCAGTCAGTATCACCATAAACCATTCAGAGGTTTCACATGTAAAAAGGAAAGAAATTGTTTGATGCGTGTTGTACTTAATGCAACACAATACCTGTTACGTTATCACAACGTATAAGCTGCATGTTTTGTGTTCGGCTGCAGTGATAAGAACCGTTCATAACCTAGCACAGCAGCGCCGTCTACGGATCAGTTACTCATTCCAGAGAAGATGATTGGCCGTTGAGTCGCGCAATGACGGGAAATAACCTTCCCTTGCTTTGCACGATCGTTTGCACTAGACCTGAATGGGTTAACTTTATATTCAGGGAGGTATGCTTCCACTTATTGAAATCATTTCTTCAGTTGTATGGTGTAGGCAAGAAAATAAATTCGCAAGTATTTGTGTGAGTGCAGTGGCAAAGCCGACGGCCGCGTGGCGTAGTTCTTATCGCGCGTCGCGAGAGCCAGTACTTATTGCAGACTTAGTTTGCTGTACGACAGAGAAAACCATTTCATTGAGTCCGTTTTGTTCACAACACAATGCAGCTTTAATTCAAAGATAAGATTACATAAATATAAGTTCGCTGTTAATAAAAGTTTTCTTTATACGTTTGTGGTTTTATGGCAATATTACCTTCCTTTGTAGCAAAGAAATAAAATAATTTCTTAACTTTCCTCATTATCTTAGTTTAGTTAATTAATTTAAAATTTTTTTTCTCCTATCAAGTCCAAAACACATAAATTGTGTTGAACTTTTATTTTTGGTTACTCTTTTAACACGTTGTTATATTGTTATATATATATATATATATATATATATGTGTGTGTGTATATAACGTATTAAATATTGTAAAATAAGTCCAAACTTTGCTAACGTACGACTTCCTCATGTTGAAATATCACTAATAACTTTATAACAATTTAACAACAGTTTCTATAGAAATTCAACAAATAAATGTAAGTAACCTCAAAAAAAATCTTTACGTAAAAAACTATTAGCAGCTAACTTCATTCAATGAGCGAGCAATCACGGTTTGTTTACGTCGTGCAGTATCGGCTACTTTCGGTTTAAACATGGCCGGTCCTAAACGCGCGGTCAAAATGTGAGTTCGTGGGCGCATGCTTTTGGCGCCATATTGAAAACATATCGACAACATTTGACTTCGTTTATAGGCGAGAATTTCTACGGCAATGTAAAAGATAAAGTTCTGGAATTAATCAAATCATTTAAAAAAAATGGCGTTTACAACTGATATCTGGTCTGATTCTTGTTCAGGAGTATCGTTGCTGAGTTTTACATGTCACGGCATAGCAAAATAATTTGANGTTTACAACTGATATCTGGTCTGATTCTTGTTCAGGAGTATCGTTGCTGAGTTTTACATGTCACGGCATAACAAAATAATTTTAAAGAAAAATGATAATGTTAAAAGCAGAGGTATTTAACGATGGCTGACATACTGGTGAAAATATAGCTATAAAACTTGAAACCACGTTGTCATTATGGGAAATACCTAATGAAAAAGTGCAATGCATTGTTAGGGATGGTGGTACTAACATGAAAAAAGGTATTTCCTTGTTATTCATTAAAGACATTGATTGTTCATCACACCAAATCCAACTGGTTGTCAAGGCACAATATTCCGTTATTGCAGTGATTACAAAATGTAAAAAGATGGCAACACATTTTCACCACTCAAATATTGCTCAAGATGAACTTGCAGCTCTACAAGAAAGACTCAATCAACCAAAGCTTAAGATTATACAAGAGTGTTTTACAAGATGGAATGGCAACTTTTCTATGTAGGAGCGCATTTTGAAAAACAAGGATTCGTTGTGTCTTTACGCTTCCACAAATAACAAAATTTCACAACTAACTTCCCAAGAGTGGATAATTGTGGAAAAACTAATTACTTTGCTCAGACCTTTTGAAGAAATTACGAAAGAACTAAGTGCAGCCAATATTTCCATATCTTCAATAATTACATTATTGGCCACCTTGGAAAAGGTAATTGATGAATTTGATGTGACTAACAAATGCATTGGGAACACGATTCTCGTTCTAAAACCAGAACTAAGTCGTAGATTTTTTCATTTGGAAAATTACGTATTGTTTGCTATGGCTACTTTCATTGACCCGAGATACAAAGTGAAATTTTTCAAAAATTCTTCAACCAAAGAACAAGTTGTGAAAACTATTTTAGAATCAATTGGAAACGATGAATCAAGCCTATCTTCTTATTCAAATCCTAAGCGTACCAGAATGACTAATCATGGGATTGAAACCTCTGGATCCAGTGCCTGTCTATCAGAGAAATCTATATCTTTAAGAGACACCATGAAATTGCTGATGGATTCCAGTGAAAGTGAAGAAGGAGAAAATGAAAGTCGAAACCCTATGGAAGTTTTGATTTAAAAAACCATCAATGAATATTTAATGGATAAACGTGTGGAAAATGATGTAGACCCACTTACATGGTGGAAGGTGACTAATAAGAAGTATAGTATTATTTCTCCTATAACCTGGCAATATTTAGTAACACCACCCACCAGTGTACCTAGCGAAAGAGTTTTTAGTGGGGCAGGTATTCTTTACACACCCCACCGAAATAGGCTGCAAGAAGAAAAGGCATCAAAACTTTTATTTTTGAAGTTTAATATTCCTCTACTCCAATTAAATTACAAAGTGCTTTATGAAACTTACATAACTTACTTAAGTATACTTAGTAAATTAATTATTAAGTGTTTTATGAAACTTACTTAAGTATACTTAGTAATTAAATTGTAACTTAATTACTATAATATTTTTTATAGTTTATCTATTATTATTTTGAATTCAATAAGAAATGTTAAATGGTTGTGTCAAAAATAATATAACTTTAACCAAAGTTAAAATTAACATAATAATTTGAAGAAGATTATTTTTTGTTTTAATTAAAAAGAAGAAATGTTTTCGTTTGCTTTCTCAAAAAAGATATTGTAAACTTCACTTATAAGTAATAGATTTAATGTGCAATATAAATACATATTATTATTAGTAGGTTAGATACAGAGATATCACGTAGATTTAATATTATTTAGATACCTATCAGGTTGCATTTGTGTTCTCACAAATGATCTGATTAAAAGTTGATTAGTTTAATTACAAATGTGGTAACATATTTAGTTCCATTGTTTTTTGTTTAAGAAGTATCTAAATTTTTGTTATCATACAATTGTTATTTTAGTTTGCAAGTTTAAATAAATACTTACCTAAATTTGATTTTTGCTTAGATAAATAAGAATAAAAGATTATTAAAAGCGCATGTATGTACCTAATGAGTAACATCAAGACTGTTCCCCAATTAGAACTTTTTTATTAAAATATAAATACCTAAATAAAAATATTATAAATCTTAGCAGTTGCATTGTTATTTCATAAATATTTTAATTTTTCATTGCCAAATACATTTGCAACATATTCGCATAATTTCATGCGAATGCGAATATTAAAAAACATGCTAATATTCGCAAATGCGAATGCGAACATTCGTTACATAACTAAATTATATATACAATATATTTAAATCTAAGCATTTAAACTTTAGTGTATATACATTTTGAACTGAAAAAGAATGCAATATTGAAAGAATGGAGACAATGAAAAACAATGTTTCCTACCCGGAATTATTGTACCGTCTATAGTTTCAAACTATTTGATGTTAATACTGCTCACAAAAAGCTTAGCATATAATTTCAGATACCAGAATATTATATTGAATAAAAGTAGTTTACATGTCATGTTGTGCACTTAATAGCAAATAATGGGGAAAATAACACAATACTCGTTTACATAATCCCAGTTTGACACAAACAAAAGGCATAAACTGCAAAACAACGTAAACAAAGGAATCTCATCAGTTTCACTTTCAAACAAAAGGTCTTCTCAGATGCATTGACAAACTGCAATAACGTGTAGGTAGAGACCTGAAAAATTCGTGGTTTCATTTCGGGACAAAGCTAGAATTCGAAACACATGTGTTTATAAAACTTCAGCCATTGGTCCACACGGTGTTTGACACCTCCTGGAGAAGGCTGGCCCAATCATCCGCCTTCTACTGTGACAGCAGACAACCAATGGGTGGTTGATATCGGCATATTTGTGCATAATACTGGAGAATCTAGCCTGCAGGTCATTGAACTCGCGAATTCTTCTGGTCTCTACGTGTAGGATCTCCACGATTCCTGAGACACGCTTGTATCTGACGTGGCATGCCAAGAACAAGATCATTAAGCATTACCTGAGGTAAATTCCACAATTGCTGTTGTTTGTAAGGCCTGAACGGTCATTGGTGGTTGTGCACGTTTTGAAATAGCTCGTTTGAGCAAGGACCACACATTCTCCATGCAGCTCATGTCAGCTGAATAAACTGGCCAGTTAATTCTTCGGATCCCAGCGGGAAATATGGTAAACTTTTTGTGAGCATTGTTAAGGGTTTTAATCGTCTTGAGATACCTCCTTCCCCCAGATTTGAGTTTTGTCTTCTCGCAGTTTACGGAACATGGATCAGCAACAAAAATAAACAGAGGTAGAGAGAGGTTGTTCTCGGTAAACTGAGCACTTCTTGAAAGCCCAGCTTAAGCTGCACTCGTATGCACGTTGTGTATTATTCCGCTATATGCAGAATTAACATTGCCATGGCCCTCGTCACTTTATTCATGCGTCGGTCAAGTGAAACTATGAAATAATTAGAAAAGTAAATATTTTAAAAATCCAGCTAATTGTTACGATTAGATACATTAAAAATAAACGTAAAGTGAAAGAAATAATTTAAGTTATCACAAATGTTTACCTTAACACTTTTAATTCGACGTTAAGACTTGGAACTACTTCCCCTCCATCGTTACCAACTTTACTGGGCGCGTGCGCTCGTTAAAATATATGCAGGTAGGAGCAGAGAATTTTTTCAAAGGTTGTTTACAAAAGTTCTCACTTTGTTGTGAACAGCTTTTCGTCACTTGTATTATGGCAGGGAGAACTTGAGTGCCGTGACAAGCTGTCACTATACGTAGGGGAGTTGGTCATGCGCGNGGAAGGGGGGGGGGGGAGGAAAGGCCTCGGAAAGCGCGTCACGTATTTTATGAACGGCCTGTAACAGGACAAGCGGGATTACATATTTTTTTTACGCGGCAGTCGTGCGTAGCGCTGTCCCGTGCCCAAGGTTGCACTCCGGCCCCTCGCCTTATTGCTCTTCTTGATTGCATGTACGAAATCGACAGGCCGTCGCATCGACTTCCCTTCTTAGCGACTGTGCTCTCTCTCTCTTTCTGCCTCAACTTTATTTTTTTCTCTCTCCTGCCGTCCGCTCCTCTTCCCGAGATGCGGGTCCGTACGCCCTACCGCCCGTGTACTATAAGTCTGCTCGCAAGCTCCGCGCTTTCTGAATCAAACCTTAGAAAAAAAAATCACCCCGTGCGTAGACGCCCGGAAATTTCGCGGATTCATTTGGCAGCTAGCTAAGACGTCAAAATTCTTAGCGTACTACAGTCTCAACCCGTTGCTAATAAAATTGGCCGATGCCCAAGTTTTGCCCCAGAATAGGTAGCACGTGATTTGGTGCTTTTTTTCCCTTCCTTGCAGTTTAGTTATTGGGTCGAATTCGTCCAGGGCGTGTCTTACAAATTGTGACCCAATTGGAAAAGAAAGTCAAATGTACCTACACGTGTTTGAAGTGTAGCTTTTCCTCAAATGAATTAGTGAGATTTCTGGGTCTCTACCCATGCATGGTGTGTTCGGTTTTTTTCCTAACCATGATATGTCACACAAGTGTTTTATACTTCTGTTAACGTAAAAGTTTCTCATTTTTAGTTAAATTACACTTCTTATATTTTATTTATAATTTTTAATTAGTATCATTAAAAACCGGGATAAAATAGCCGTGTTGGTGATTCCTAATAACAAATAGTTCTCATACAAAATATTAAACTGAGTGCGCACAAACGCGGTGCGTGTTATCTTTGTTGCGATTTTCCTGGACTTGGTTAAGCTTTGCTTGCGTGAGGCAGAGGGATATCCTGGACGTACAACCGTAGCAAGGTATCAGAAAAGTCTCAAGTAACCGTGAATGGACTATAGCTACGTTTCTTGTCGATCTTGAAGTTGACTGCGGTGTTTTGCAACTCGGATTCCTGGAAGTCTTGGGTTCGAGGCCGGCCAGCTCAAATGACGGTTCGTTTCCTTAATTTGAACGTTTCCAGTTCCTCGTCTTCTATCGACAAGATCGTGGCACAGAGTAGATAAGTATACGGAGGTGAAATGGTATGGTGGTTCCTTTTGTCTGGGCGCACCGCACCCATTTCGTGATTGGCTCCACGCGGCTCGGAGAACGGGTCTTGTGTTTGACTGGCTACCACGTGCTGCGAAAAGATTCCCTATTGGCTGGGCTGCCGACTGGCGAGTACCAGGCGTTGACTGGCGAACGACGCTCCGGCCAGGCCATTGTCGCCATTTTGCTGGATTGCGCACTGGAGTGGAGAGATTTGGACGGCTATCAACTCTCTCACTCCCGAACTGATTTACGAGGTCCAGTGCTGCAATCGTTTAATTTTATTTTGTGCACTGTACTTGTGTCAAGCATACTTCTTGCAACCAATCAACAACGTGTTGCGTGTTAGCTGATCATTTAAATGAGAGATACAGGAACTTCAACACTCAGGTCTCTCACGTGGAAGACACTCAAAACACTGGCCACTCATACCTCGTTGTTTACAGCGCTAACAATAAATATCCTTGATGTGCAACATGTCCTCGACCAAGGATATAGGTAGGGCCAGCGACTTTTCGCGTAAAAATTGGAGCACACAGTAGACTTCAATACTATTTACACACCTCAGCTGTTGTTATACCTCCGTTGGATGCTGGTGCCGTGTGCGTCTTTGACCAAGCCACTCAGGACTAAGTAACTCCGACACTGAACCTGCGTGATTCGTGCGCAAACGGTTAACACAGGCCAGAACATTTGTTAGCCAATCAAAGAAGCTGGACGACCCTACAGTGCTTTGGACTGTGTCTTGTCTCGAAATCTTTTCGCGAAATATCACTGCCCCGAGATATAGGGACTGAACGGGTTAACATCGAGGTCTTGAGAGCCGATGACGGTGAAGTTTGGTGAGTATGGAGCAGCGCCGGAATTCAAGGGCGGGGTAAACGAGAGGCCCCCAGAAAACCCGCTGACCAGTGGCGTCGTCAGGCAGCATTCCCACGTGCGTAAATCCGGGGGCGACCCCGCCGGGAATAGAACCCGGTTTGCCTAGGTGGGAATTGAGTAATCTGACCACCACACCACCGCGGCCCCTTTGTGCGCCGGAGTTCGCTTTATAAGTGGCTGTTCCGCCTCTGTGTATTTAGCTGCTCTGTGATCATGGCCAGTCCCACTGCACAAAAGAAAGTAAAGGTGATTGTTTTTACTTTACGAGTTGAATCATGGTTGTAACGTTTTGTTGCGTCGTCTCCTGCCCCACTCCGGGAATCTTCGTCCATTGCCTGATCGAACGTTACTTACTGCTTGATTTTCAAATACGTACCTGTAACGTACTTTATATTTGCATGTCTCGCACTATTTTGGGACTCAATATTTTTATACGCATGCTTGCTCTGAACAGAAAACAATTTGGTACCCAAATGCAAAAAAAAAAAAAATCTGCTTGTGTGGAATATCTTGGGAACGTACAATTTTTTTATCTTATTCTAGCAATGAAATTGTATTGTTTGCAGTCGTAAAAATATACTTGGGAAAATTCAACCGCATTGACACACATTCCCCTCAGATCATGTCAGAATATATATACTTTATTGCCATGTTGTCGCAGGTCGCAAGTTGTTCGCCAGGTAGCCTAAATTTATCCTTTTTTTTTCTGCGATGGAGATGCGGGTCATATTCGGCACGTATCTTGTTTTGGTATGAAACGAGAGTCGTAATTAATCGATTAGCGCGTTGTTTGCGTGTTTGTCACTGTTGCGGGCACGCTCAACGATCCAAGATGCCTTTGACCTCATAACGCCTTCCANGCGTTGTTTGCGTGTTTGTCACTGTTGCGGGCACGCTCAACGATCCAAGATGCCTTTGACCTCATAACGCCTTCCAGCGTTTCGATAATTCAGACGCAGTGCACTGGCAGATGTGAATATTTTACAGTGGTGGCATATTGTTCTTGGCTCACACAACTGGGGAGGTGGTAAAAATTTAATACTGGAAATTAAAAAAACTTACTTCAATCCCCGTTGGACTAGGTACCATATTTGTTTGTCACTCGCTCGTCGTCTCGTGGTTTCATGCCGATATGTATTTTTTTTTAAATAGACAATTGTGAGTTTTTTTCGTATTTCATGAGCACATTTATCTGTTTCATTTTTCGTCAGTATCGACATTAGTAGCACTTATATTAATTTACAAATATTTTTAACAATGCTCGTGTACTTTGGCGAATCCATTTTAGTTTTGATATTCTTCCTAGTTGCTGGTGGCTGGAAAGGGTTCGCATACTGGGTTCAGAAAACACCTAGCAAAAGAGGGACTCGCAGACTTTGTTCTTGAATTCAAGCTCAGTTTGCGAGGTATTTAAGATACAGTCCCCTCTTATTCGCGAGGAGTTTGCTACAATCCATTCGCGATTACTTCACACTTTTCTGAAGCCCTGCTAAAGTTCTACTTCCAGGATATTCCTCCGCCTAATGTAAACAAAGCTTAACTAAGTCTAGAAAATTACACCAAAGGACAACACACCGAATTCGTGCGCTCTCAGTTGTAATAATATTTTGCATAGGAACTATTTCTTATNATTACACCAAAGGACAACACACCGAATTCGTGCGCTCTCAGTTGTAATAATATTTTGCATAGGAACTATTTCTTATTAGGCATTACTAACACACATGTTTTCTCACTGTTTTTATTCGTATTTACTATAAATGAAATGAATATAATTTATAGGCAAAGCTTCAATTTAACGAAAAATNAGATCGGCGTGGGAATAACCGGCTGTTCGCCGGGTGGCAGCCGCGTTTGGCCTCGACCTCTTCCGGTCGTCGGCGTTAGAGAGCAGTGGTGTGTTGTTACGATAGGCGGTATGTACACGCGCCGGTTGTAACTCCCCCGGTTGTCTGCCGAGTGTACAGTGTACACTGTAAAAAAAAATTCTGGTTAACTCCCTAAACTATACTGGAAGTTTTCAACCTATACAGTGTATGGAAATAGTACTACCCAACAGACTGAAAATACGGGAATGTCTAGCATCGCTGCTATACAAAGTTGGGAACTTCCCTACGCATTTGACTCTTCCCTGAGCCACTGTAGGAACATTACCTTGGATTTGTGGGGAACTAGTTTACCATTCGCGCTTTGTCACTGTACGTATACACTGATGTAGTGAATCTACAAATAATTTCTTAGAGTGTAACATTATAGTGCGGATGTGCAGCAACAATTGAGTGATTACGTAACTGGCACATTACTGATTTTTCTCGTTGAAGCCCGGACTGTGCTCTGCGACAAAACGAGAGATAGTATTTAAAAAAAAAAAAAAAAAAAAAAACAATGCGTGGGCCCAAGTTTGCTTGCAGCCGAGAGAAGATTTTGCAACATTTCTACATGTCAGCTACAGTTCCTCATTCCCGTTTTCCGGCGCTGTAGATGTGGTTTCAGCCTGCCACGAAAAAAAGTAAAAAGACGAGACTGATATCTTGTCCGTCCGGTTAAAATCTGTGTAAAATCCGGATTACTTAAATGCTGCTTCTGCCGGGCGGTACGCTAGCATGCCATTGGCAGAGGGCCTTCATTTCCAAAAGTGTTTTAGGCGGTCTACCGTCTACCACATCCCAGGATTAATGCCGGTATTTTTTTTTACTGTAGCAATATAAATTGCTTCCGGTGCAAGTGTACAAACGTGACAGGTTTACAAAAATCGCGTGTNACAGTTCCTCATTCCCGTTTTCCGGCGCTGTAGATGTGGTTTCAGCCTGCCACGAAAAAAAGTAAAAAGACGAGAGTGATATCTTGTCCGTCCGGTTAAAATTTGTGTAAAATCCGGATTACTTAAATGCTGCTTCTGCCGGACGGTACGCTAGCATGCCATTGACAGAGGGTCTTCATTTCCAAAGTGTTTTAGGCAGTATCCGTCTACCGCATCCCAGGATTAATGCCGGTATTTTTTTTTTACTGTAGCAATATAAATTGCTTCCGGTGCAAGTGTACAAACGTGACAGGTTTACAAAAATCGCGTGTCTACCACCGTAAAAAAAATTCTCTCTCTCTCTCTCTCTCTGTCTATATGTGTGTGTGTGGGTGTACCCACACACACTGGCGTCAGGATTTTCTGCAGTAATAAATATAATGAATTTCTATCTGTTATTTTCCTTGTTTTTATTTGTTCATTTTAATTTATTTTCGTTTTGGATTAAATATTTTCAATTCATCATAGCACATAATTTTTTTTATCCACGGAGCGTGTTAGGTCATACGTCAACGTGTCGGACTCGCGTCCATTGGGTCGTGAATTCAATTCCGACCGGCTGCACACTGGATGGATGGTTTCTCGGAGGTGGCTTTCCGGTCTCATTTCAGGCAAATGTCAGTGCAGTGTATTTCCAACAATTTGAATAAAAACCCTACCATACCGCACAGGATAAGAAAATGAACGATAATATTGTTAGTTTGCTATTCTTTGCATGCATATTATTAGACGGCGATGGTGTACCTTCGCTATTATAATCTTTAAACCCATTCTGCATGTTTTTTTTTTCTATATATGTTTTCTTAGCTTAATATTTAGATTAATTCTGTTTTCATTCCCTAGCAAATATCTTCCTACTGATAGTAAAAGTCACATATTGTATTCACTTGGTGTTACTTCCCTGTTCTCTCGCCCCTACGCTTTTTTCCTTCCCAGAGTTTAATATGGGGTGTGGCGGCATTTCATGGTGGTTCAAGATGCGTTGACAACATAAAAGCTTCAAAGTTGTTACTTTATTTCGCCTTAAGCAAAATATGACTATTGTGTGTATATATTGTATACAGATAGACCTCATCGTGTAAGCAATACCGAAAGCAGTTTGACTCCACCGACTCACTGAGGCAGTCCTCCAACTGTCACTTTTCTGTTGACCAAATCGTTGCGAGTGACCGATTTTGTATTTTTTAATAGATATGTGTGTAATTTGCGTTTATTGTTTCGTCAGCTTAGAATCTTACGAATTACCTCATCGCCGCCATGTTATTTTTACTGACGTCAGCTGTAAATATGTCTACAGCTGAAGTTACTTTAATAAATAAATTTACATCCCACTCGTAATAACTCTTTCGCAAAGTAATCCACCGTAATGTTCAAGAAATACGTTTTTTTTTAAACAGATAAATATTGTTTGGTAACAGTATTACGTCTTGTTTTGTATTAGTTTGCTGATCTTAAATGTGAGACAATGCTCGAAACATGCTCTGTTATGAAGACGTGCGATTTATGTTAATAAGTGTTCTGTTTCTAGTTTTAAAATTGTGATCTCTCAGAAGTCGTGTTTTACCACAAACAGCAGCATGTCATGCTGAAAACTTGCATGTTGTGGTGTTCCAGTTGAAACTTTATAAAAAACGAAACGCAAATTAACAAAATAAAAAATAAAAAGCTAAAACTGAACGAATATCCTTGAATGCGCTTGCATACGGGCGCCGAGGTATTGAAAAGAATCTGTTTTTAAAATTTCTCGACGAATGTCTGTTAGGTTTATTTGCTTCTTGCTGCGCTTTTGTGACCTTGTGACCTTGTGACCTTGTGACCTTGGTCACCATGTGCATAGTCATTCGCATGATTTTCTTTTTTTTTATAGGTCTCATATTGTTTTTTATANCGCGCATAGACTATAGTCCGCAAACGCAATGTTTTTGAGTATCGCCCGAAGTCTCCTTTTAGACTTGTTGGGTTTCCGATCGTTCAGCGCCGTCTGGGGCAATCAGGGTANCTCACTGTTTTTATTCGTATTTACTATAAATGAAATGAATATAATTTATAGGCAAAGCTTCAATTTAACGAAAAATAAGATACTTAATGTTAACAGAGGTATAAATCGCTTGTGATACATGAGATACTAAGAACTAACTAAACACGTTATACATAAGGTGATTTTTCGAAGGTTTGATTCAAAAAGTGTGAAGAAACCGCGCATAGACTATAGTCCGCAAACGCAATGTTTTTGAGTATCGCCCGAAGTCTCCTTTTAGACTTGTTGGGTTTCCGATCGTTCAGCGCCGTCTGGGGCAATCAGGGTATGTGCGAGGGCAAGTCAAATAGTAAGTTTCCTAATGTTGGTAGGTGAACGGGTAAAAGCAGTTCAAGATACGAAACACCTTTTTAATTCGACGCCTTTCCTTTTATTTTTCGACGTAATCACCAAATTCATTCAAGCGTTTGTTATAACGTAAAACGAGGCGTCCTACTCATTAAGCCATTTCACCACTTCATCGTTGCTGGAAAATTGTCTACTCTGTAGTGTTTTTACTTGCACGAGTGGAGTTGTTGCACGATAATGCGAGACTTCATGTCGCCCGCACCACAACAGCTTTACTGCACATTTGCCGTTGGCAACATGTTCCACATGCACCGTACAGCCCGGGACATCTTCTGACACCGTCTTACTTCCACACCCCATATTAAACTCTGGGAAGGAAAAAAGTGTGGGGCGAGAGAACAGGGAAGTAACACCAAGTGAATACAAGAGTTGACTTTTATTATCAGTAGGAGGATGTTTGCTAGGGAAATAAAACAGAATTAATCTAAACATTAAGCTAAAAATACATATCTGGGGAAAAAAAATAAACACGCAGAATGGGTTTAAAGATTATAATAGCGAAGGTACACCATCACCGTCTAATAATAGACATGCAAAGAATAGGAAATTAACAAGTAGAAAGACATGTACAGGGAAGACGATTTTCCAGCAAAGATGGAAGTGGTGAAATGGCGTAATGAGCAGGACGTTACTTTCTATCGTCGAGAAATGAAAAAACCTCATTTTACG
Organism: Clitarchus hookeri; assembly: GCA_002778355.1. NCBI lineage: Eukaryota > Metazoa > Arthropoda > Insecta > Phasmatodea > Phasmatidae > Clitarchus > Clitarchus hookeri. The sequence continues at coordinate 238,177 of NQII01001310.1, forward strand.
GTGTGAAAAATGCTTAAATAAATTTGTTGATTATGTCGGAAAAAAAAATAAGTATACNTAAATAAATGTGTTGATTATGTCGAAAAAAAAAATAAGTATGCAGGATTTAAGAAGGTGTTTTGTATCTTGGCATATCTTTACCCGCTCACCTACAAAAAATAGGGAAACGTACTTTTTTTTTGCTTACCCTCGTGGTACACGTTAGAGCGCATTTATGTTTTCGTGCATCCCGGGTTTGAGATCGGCGTGGGAATAACCGGCTGTTCGCCGGGTGGCAGCCGCGTTTGGCCTCGACCTCTTCCGGTCGTCGGCGCTAGAGAGCAGTGGTGTGTCGTTACGATAGGCGGTATGTACGCGCGCCCGTTGTAACTCGCCCGGTTGTCTGCCGAGCGTACAGTGTACACTGTAAAAAAAAATTCTGGTTAACTCCCTAAACTATACTGGAAGTTTCCAACCTATACAGTGTATGGAAAAAGTACTACCCAACAGACTGAAAATGCTCCTATACAAAGTTGGGAGCTTCCCTACGCATTTGACTCTCTCCTGAGCAAATGCAGGAACATTACCATGGATGTGTGGGGAAATAATTTACCATTCGCGCTTTGTCACTGTGTGTATACACTGATACGGTGAATCTACAAATAATTTCTTAGAATGTAGCATTGCAGTGCGGATGTGCAGCAACAATTGAGTGATTACGAAACTGGTACATTACTGATTTTTCTCGTTGAAGTCCGGACCGTGCTCTGCGACAAAACGAGAGATAGTATTACTACAAAAAGCAATGCGTGGGCCCAAGTTTGCTTGCAGCCGAGAGAAGATTTTGCAACATTTCTACATGTCAGCTACAGTTCCTCATTCCCGTTTTCCGGCGCTGTAGATGTGGTTTCAGCCTGCCACGAAAAAAAGTAAAAAGACGAGAGTGATATCTTGTCCGTCCGGTTAAAATTTGTGTAAAATCCGGATTACTTAAATGCTGCTTCTGCCGGACGGTACGCTAGCATGCCATTGACAGAGGGTCTTCATTTCCAAAGTGTTTTAGGCAGTATCCGTCTACCGCATCCCAGGATTAATGCCGGTATTTTTTTTTTACTGTAGCAATATAAATTGCTTCCGGTGCAAGTGTACAAACGTGACAGGTTTACAAAAATCGCGTGTCTACCACCGTAAAAAAAATTCTCTCTCTCTCTCTCTCTCTGTCTATATGTGTGTGTGTGGGTGTACCCGCACACACTGGCGTAAGGATTTTCTCCAGTAATAAATAGAATACATTTCTACCTGTTATTTTCCTTGTTTTTATTTGTTCATTTTAATTTATTTTCGTTTTGGATTAAATATTTTCAATTCATCATAGCACATAATTTTTTTTATCCACGGAGCGTGTTAGGTCATACGTTAACGTGTCGGACTCGCGTCCATTGGGTCGTGAATTCAATTCCGACCGGCTGCACACTGGATGGATGGTTTCTCGGAGGTGGCTTTCCGGTCTCATTTCAGGCAAATGTCAGTGCAGTGTATTTCCAACAATTTGAATAAAAACCCTACCGTACCGTGCAGGATAAGAAAATGAACGATAATATTGTTAATTTCCTATTCTTTGCATGTATATTATTAGACGGTGATGGTGTACCTTCGCTATTATAATCTTTAAACCCATTCTGCATGTTTATTTATTTTTTTCTAGGTATGTTTCCTTAGCTTAATATTTAGATTAATTCAGTTTTCATTCCCTAGCAAATATCCTCCTACTGATAATAAAAGTCAACTTTTGTATTCACTTAGGGTTACTTCCCTGTTCTCTCGCCTTACACTTTTTTCCTTCCCAGAGTTTAATATGAGGTGTGGCGGGATTTCATGGTGGTTCAAGATGCGTTGACAACATAAAAGCTTCAAAGTTGTTACTTTATTTTGCCTAAAGCAAATGATGACTATTGTCTGTATATAATGTGTACAGATAGACCTCATCGTGTTAGCAATACCGAAAGTAGTTTGACTCCACCGACTCACTGAGGCAGTCCTCCAACTGTCACTTTTCTGTTGACCAAATGTTCGCGCTTCACCGATTTTGTATTTTTTAATCGATGTGTGTGTAATTTGCGTTTATTGTTTCGTCAGCTTAGAATCTTACAAATTACCTAATCGCCGCCATGTTATTTTTACTGACGTCTGCTGTAAATATGTCTACAGCTGAAGTTACTTTAATAAACAAATTTACATCCCACTCGTAATAACTATTTCGCAAAGTAATCCACCGTAATGTTCAAGAAATACGTTTTTTTTTACAGATAAATATTGTTTGGTAACAGTATTACGTCTTGTTTTGTATTAGTTTGCTGATCTTAAATGTGAGACAATGCTCGAAACATGCTCTGTTATGAAGACGTGCGATTTATGTTAATAAGTGTTCTGTTTCTAGTTTTAAAATTGTGATCTCTCAGAAGTCGTGATTTACCACAAACAGCAGCATGTCATGCTGAAAACTTGCATGTTGTGGTGTTCCAGTTGAAACTTTATAAAAAACGAAACGCAAATTAACAAAATAAAAAATAAGAAGCTAAAACTGAACGAATATCCTTGAATGCGCTTGCATACGGGCGCAGAGGTATTGAAAAGAATTTGTTTTTAAAATTTCTCGACGAATGTCTGTTAGGTTTATTTGCTTCTTGCTGCGCTTTTGTGTCCTGTGACCTTGGTCACCATGTGCATAGTCATTCGCATGATTTTCTTTTTTTTTATAGGTCTCATATTGTTTTTTATANTGTGACCTTGGTCACCATGTGCATAGTCATTCGCATGATTTTCTTTTTTTTTATAGGTCTCATATTGTTTTTTATATTGGTCCAATGTCCGGATAGCACGACCTTTAATTCTGTTAAATGTGGTATCTGATGACAGTTTTTCAAATACTAAGCGGGAAGTGTTTGTAAACAGTCAAGAAATAGATCACTTACGCTTAAACTGAAAATATGTTAATATTGTCTCTTATTAATAGTCTGAGACACTTTTAGTTCTGTCATCGGTAATCATATTGGGCCTGATGTCAGTTTAATAAGTAAACAATTTTAAATTCGGCATGCGTATAGTTTCACAATATAAATTAACTATATTATGTTCACGATAAACTGAGCACTTTTGAAAGTCCCGCTTAAGATCTTCTTGAATCCGCGTAGTCCATTCTTCCGTTATGTGTAGAATTAACATTGTCGTCCACCTGATCACTTTATTCATCCGCCGGGGGAAGTAAAACTGGAATTATTAGTAAAATCAAATAATTTACAAATTTACTCATTCTTACACTTACAGGCATTATAAAACCAGAAAGAAAAATCAATTATTTCAGTATTCACAGATATTTTTACCTAGTACTTCTATTTCAACGTTAAGACAGTGGACCTAATTTACCTCCGTCGTTACCAATCTTACTGGGCACATGCCAGTGAGTTTACCCGTTTAAATAAATGCAGGTAGGGGCAGTGACATTTCTCAAGCGTTGATTTCAAGTGCTCATTTAACCTCGAACAGCCTATAGTGAAGCGTAATTACTGGGAAGCGATATAGAGTGATGTGGAGGATGGTATACATGCGTCGTCGTGCGCTTTCCACACGACCTCATGCGTTCCTTCAGTCTCTCCCGGCTCAACCAGCGGACTGATATTCGTCTCGGATTTTACTTTACGTATCACAAAATGCGTCCTTCTGCACGGACCCGGCCGTCAAGAGTCCGTGCCACCCGCCATATTTAAATTTTTATTTATTTCTTCCTCGTTCAAATCTAGGAGGATTTATTGAGAAAATCCGACAATAGAAGCTTAGCTAATAACTTTACCCATCATTACAGACTTAATATATGAACTACTAACGCATATTTATGCAGCAATTAACTTAATACAAAATTTTACATATTAATTTATTCTCACGTTTTAATGATAACCGGGGAACACCTGTTAACAATCAGGTACAAAAATCTGCACAGAACTATGAAATGTAATGCTTCTATAATGAAACATTTTCAGTAATCACCCTGGCTCTTCTGCTATGACACTAAAACGAATAATGTCTGTATAAGGAGTGGTGAAACCTCTTGAGGTAGAAGTAGGGTGGCTCCAATGGAGCACTGCCCCCAACTGTGATTTATGTTGCATTGGAGAAAATGCATATATGTTGTAATATTGTAAAATATTTTGCTATAATTTACCACTTAAATGTTTAAAAAATTTAATTAATATAAGTCTTTTTAATAAAAGAATAAAGCGCTCGCAATAAAAAATTAGTAGCAATGTTTACAAATATTTTTAATAATTGGTTTTATGCACATCCATTTCAGTTATAAAAATGATGTTTTCTTGGCTGAAATGGATGTGCATAAAATAAATTATGACGATTATTTTAATACATTGTTACTATTTTTATTATGTATAGTCGAAGGAATTATTGTAATGGTTTTGTTTATCCCCCCCCCCCCACATACACACAAAATGTGATTTTTAAAGAATTTAGAACGGAAACATTCTTAAAACTTCGAATAAAGAATAAACGTCTATACTAATGTTTTACATAAAAATTTTGATACGTAAATTTTAGGAGAATATTTACAGTGCTACAAAATACTATATTCATTCTTCTTTCATACGCAACATAAATCACACTTTTATGATAATTTTCTACGTTTTCGCTATCCTAACCAGGTACCAAAAAAAGTTTTTGTGGAACACCTCAGCTACCCTCTGGTAGCTGATATGCTCTCAGCCGGCTGTTGTGTCACTGTGTTTCACACATATGTGTTCCCTCGACACATTACGTCTCTTCTTATTTCTATTTATTTGATATTGTAGTGCATTTAGACGTTTGGGCATTTCGTTACACACGGATAAAGTTTTCTTTCACTGACTATTGTTACACATTCTGTAATGTGAAAAATACATATACTATGTACATTAGCCTTGTAATTACCTTCACTTGTGTGTAAGCTAGACTATGTATTACCGCTACAGAGTCATTACAAATCCAGTGAAGATATTGGAGATGAAGAAAGTAACAAGATATGCACGTAGCCCTGTATTTACATTTACGCTGTGTGTTAATATTATTCTATGGTATAATATAATTTTATTTCTTTTTTTAAGTTCCATCTATTTTCTGTGTTGAACCATTCAGTATTATTTTACCAACTTTATTTGAAGCAGTTTGCTGAATTATTTTGATAGATTTTTCGCCACATATTCGAATTCAGGAGGTGCATTACAATTTTTCGCCCGACGAAGCACGAATAATACCGTCATTGATGTTCTTGAATTGTTACAGCTTCTCTGCATTTGATATTTTATCACTTGTAACAGCCTAGGTAAAATAATTGATTATTTTGTGGGAGCAATTACAGAGGTCACAATAGCTATGGCAGTCGAACAGAACAGATTTCAGGAAACGCATTCAGTTATACCCTATGTCATGTCATCCGAAAAAAAAAAATCCATCCAAAATCCACGTTTGCGGGTAGTATCCGAAAACTAAAAAAATCCAAGATGGCGGAGTCTGATTCCCCTTAACACCGTAAACAGTTGTGAGGGGCTGCAGGGTGGCGCGAGATGACGCCATAGACCCTTGTTGCTCGTGGCGCCGCGGTCCAGGTCAGCGACTTGTCGACACATCGCCCACGACGTCCCGGACATATAACGCAGTCGGGATGGGAGAACGTGGAATCAATTCCCTGACCTCGCCCGGGACTGCAGGCGATAGAAGCTTATTGCGAGCACAATACGCGCCTTCCACTCTCCCTGCTACATTCAACATCACCCTCTCACCGGCTTTTGTTCTTCCTGCCGCGCCATCCGAGCGCCGAAGTCGTAACAACGCGATTCCGCTGCTCCGTATCCGCCATCGTGATTCTGCACCAGATGTCCGCAACGTTTTCTTTCGCGTCCTTTTAAAGTTTGTTTTCGTTTGTCCTTTGGATCGGGAACTTCAAAGGCGATGTGTGTTAGCTGTAGATCCTGTTTGTCGAAATGCCACCCCGTTTCGTGATATCACCTATTCGAGATTCATGTAAATCTCAAGTCCTGTTATTCGACCAATTTCGGCCTCATCGTCCGCTCAGATCCCCAAATGATGATACCGTGTCAGGCCGAAGCATTGCATATAGTAAGTAACTAAATTAACGTATAAATATNCGAGCGCCATCCGAGCGCCATCCGAGCGCCATCCGAGCGCCATCCGAGCGCCGAAGTCGTAACAACGCGATTCCGCTGCTCCGTATCCGCTATCGTGATTCTGCACCAGATGTCCGCAACGTTTTCTTTCGCGTCCTTTTAAAGTTTGTTTTCGTTTATCCTTTGACTGGGAACTTCAAAGGCGATGTGTGTTAGCTGTAGATCCTGTTTGTCGAAATGCCATCCCGTTTCGTGATATCACCTATTCGAGATTCATGTAAATCTCAAGTCCTGTTATTCGACCAATTTCGGCCTCATCGCCCGTTCAGATCCCCAAATGATGATACCGTGTCAGGCCGAAGCATTGCATATAGTAAGTAACTAAATTAACGTATAAATATNTCAGATCCCCAAATGATGATACCGTGTCAGGCCGAAGCATTGCATATAGTAAGTAACTAAATTAACGTATAAATATTGTTTTTGGATCTTCTTGTAGATGTTGCTAGGCGTGTCGGAATTTCTCTTTTTAATAGAGCAGATGNGTATAAATATTGTTTTTGGATCTTCTTGTAGATGTTGCTAGGCGTGTCGGAATTTCTCTTTTTAATAGAGCAGATGGATTTTTCAAAGGCGAGGTTTTATGAAGCTGCTGCGATTTGCGATTGAATCAGTAGGTTCCTTATACACCGATGTGCCAGAAAAACTGGGATAGACGATCTCTTTCAAAAATTTAGCAACGTCTTCCTATGCGTCAATTGATACTTNGATGTGCCAGAAAAACTGGGATAGACGATCTCTTTCAAAAATTTAGCAACGTCTTCCTATGCGTCAATTGATACTTAAGCTTAGAAGGTTGTTTGTTTCATGAGGTTGGCAGATTAATAGAGCGGTGGACAAATATGCTCCAAATATGCGATTTAAATGTATAGGTTTTTGAAGCAAACGTAGAAAAACTAACAAAGGACTAGCCCAGATAACTTGTTTTATCAACTTTGTGAACAAATGTTTTCTCATATTGATGGATTTATTTAGCATAAGATCTTGCGCCGCAATGACGTATAAACATTTTTCGGCGTAACAAATATCGCTACGGAAAATCATCACTCCGGTAAAATTTTTCCTCAGAAAGCTAGTAAAAACAGTTACTCATATTGCCTTTTCTCGGTTTTTCCTATTGGCTTTCGTAAACCTGCAGAATACGATAAACGTTTACTGCGATAATTTATGTCCCACGATTTTCAAGGCGGTTTTACAGTACAGTTTACGGTACAGTCGTGTGTACTGCTGCACTGGAAGCCAGTCTCCTTTCTCAACCCAGTAAGTAAGCNACAGTACAGTTTACGGTACAGTCGTGTGTACTGCTGCACTGGAAGCCAGTCTCCTTTCTCAACCCAGTAAGTAAGCGTTCTGAAGGAAGTAAAGGCTTGTCAGACAACTTCCCTGTTTGAGTGTATGTATGTGTGTGACTAGTGTGTCTGTGTGTGTCCCCCGAAACCTTTTGAAAGCATGAATCAAATTTCAGCAAACTTGGTGCTTACATTTAGTAACGTCATCCGACTTTAAACAATTTCCCACCACGCCATTTGAAAATCTAGGATACTATGTCATATCTCGGAACCATTCANGTCATCCGACTTTAAACAATTTCCCACCACGCCATTTGAAAATCTAGGATACTATGTCATATCTCGGAACCATTCAACCGAGTTGAATCAAATTTTGTTTGTTGTCATTGCATCGTGTGAGCATTGAATTCAGAAATTGATATCGTTGTTGGTCCGCCATTTTGGAAGATTGCACCACATGAAAAAAGTAAAGTTTTTGCGTTATATCTCGAAAAACACTGGACTGGTTCTCGCCAAATTTGGCACGTTAATAATACTATGGTCTGCAATGTAAACAGATGCCATTGAAATGGCTTAGCCACAATGATAATCATATAAATATTTTAGGTTTATTTGATATATCTACCATATTGTTCGGCCAATTTCGACTAAATTTTGAAAGTATTCATTACAAACATCACAAATGCCAACACATAACCAATTTTGTCCGCCATTTTGTAAGACATGAATACATGAATAAATTAAGTGTTTATGTTGTATCTCGGGATACAATCAATTGATTCTTACCAAATCAAATTTGGCAAATAAAAAGTAGTGCTACGGCAGGCCATATAAATTCATGTGTTTTAAGTAGGTCAGACACTTATATTCAAAATGGCGACCTCATAAATGTTTTAGCTTAGTATAATAAATTTATGAAAGTATTTCAATTTCAATTAGTATTCTGGCAGTATATATCACAAAAATCACACGTGTCTACACGGAACCCTTTTTGTCCACCATTTTGTAAGATAGCGTCACATGAATAAACAACCTTTTTAATGTCATATCTCGGGTAGCTTTCAACAGATGCCTACCAAANTGTAAGATAGCGTCACATGAATAAACAACCTTTTTAATGTCATATCTCGGGTAGCTTTCAACAGATGCCTACCAAATTTGGTGAAGAAATTGTTCGCACTATAGTAGGCTGTATTAATTTATATGTTTTAAATTGGGCCAGACACTTATTTTCACAATTTTAGCAAGTGTGCTATATCTACGAAGCTATGTAACCAATTAAAAATCAACTTTGTACACCTGCTGTATCAATGTAAGCATCAAATTACACTTAAGAGCGAAAAAAACTGGTATAGATGTGCGTATGCAAATAACAGAGGTATGGAACCAATCATAGTAACGCAATGCGGTCGGCANAAAAAAACTGGTATAGATGTGCGTATGCAAATAACAGAGGTATGGAACCAATCATAGTAACGCAATGCGGTCGGCAAGCTAGATCGGTTACTGCTGCTACAATGGCAGGTTATCAAGATTTAAGTGATTTTGAACATGGTGTTATAGTCGGCGCACGAGAGATGGGACATAGCATCTCCATGGTAGCGATAACATTTGGATTTTCGCGTACGACCATTTCACGAGTGTAACGTGAATATCGGGAATCCGGTAAAACATCACATCTTCGACATCGCTGCGGCCGGAAAAAGTTCGTGAAAGAACGGGACAAACGATGACTGACGAGAATCATTAAACGTGACAGACGTGCAACCCTTTCTCAAATTGGCGCAGATTGGATTTGTGGACTGCCCTGCAGGATTCGTGGTGTGAATTGCCTCCTGCATACCTTCGGACATTAGTCGAGTCCATGCCACGTCGTCTTGCGGCACTTCTGCAGGCTGGGTCGCAGGGGGGTGGGTTACACGATATTAGGCAGGTGTGCCAGTTTTTTTGGCTCTTCAGTGTAGCTAATACATAAAATCTTTTCTCTTCCATCATGGAATATAGCATCCCATGTAAGATTATGTTTTTAAGTCCTATCTCGAGAAACAGTTATGTGATTCCCACCAAATTTATGCGACAAGGTATACTTTTGTGGTCCATCTAAATTTATACGATTTTAGGTGATAGTCGTATATTTTCAAAATAACAACCATGAAAATATTTTTGCTTAGTGTGCCACATGTCCCAAACGATTTGTACCGAAATTTATATGGCTGGCAGTGTTTATGAAAATCATCACATGTGCTAATATATAACCATTTTGTTAGCCATTTATGANAAATTTATATGGCTGGCAGTGTTTATGAAAATCATCACATGTGCTAATATATAACCATTTTGTTAGCCATTTATGATGATCGTCACGTAAAAAAAAAGGATGTTTTATGCCATATCTCGAGAACCTATGTACCTATTTCCGCCAAATTAATCACACAATTAGCACTACTGTTAGGTTTTCAAAATGACGGGCCTGTNGAACCTATGTACCTATTTCCGCCAAATTAATCACACAATTAGCACTACTGTTAGGTTTTCAAAATGACGGGCCTGTTAATTTTTCAGGTTAGTAAACCCTGTAATTCAAAACTTTAGACTGATTCAATCCGAAGTTGATGCTCCGAATGCAGTTGGTTGCACGCTAGATTATGGCACGAGGTTTTCTGGGCTCGAGTCCCGGGTAAGGTACGTGCTTATTTGTAATTGTCCCACTACTGTTGCATATGTTTCTGGTTTGATATCGAATGACATTGCTGTCAATGGGGCGCAGGGGCGTAGCCAGGCATTTATTTCGAGGGTTGGGAGAGATTTCAAATTTATGTTCCTGGAAATAAAAATATGAAAGATATTGTATTTAAAATTATTTGTTCAAAAAATTATTTACAACCAGTGAGCTAATATACAGAGACAGAACTACAAATTGCTATAAACCTCCTTCGTTTTTAAGGGGGATTGCAAAGTTATCAGATGTGGAAAATTTTGAGTTATAATACTATAAACATCCCTTATGTTCAAGGAGGATTACGCATTTTTTTATATTTATAAAATATTAAGGTTGTGATTTTTTTCCAAGTTTTATTTTCAAATATTTTGTTTTCATTTCGCGGGGGATATGGCCCGATACCCCCCTCCCCCGTACTGGTTACTTCCTTGATGAGACGTAAATGCCTACATACCAATTAAGCTTTTAAAAATTTCATAAAAATTTATTTGCACTCATGTAGAGAGAAGTAGGCTCAGCAACTTCTTGTATTATCTAATGCGTTAAAAATATTTTATTTCATTACGAGTGTGTAAATTGTACCGTTGCAGTTCCTTTCATCCCTTTTCACGACTCAACCGGCACCCGCATATTAGACTACCTAGATCCGTCTGTGACTATAATTAAGGTGGCCGCCGAACGGTTTGCAGAGCTCCAGCAGAAAACGATTTATTAAAAAACCGTACAACTTGTCTGAGTGAGGTCTGCTTACGAATAGTATTTAAGAATTGTTAAGCATCTGTATATGTTTTTCTGTTNGTACAACTTGTCTGAGTGAGGTCTGCTTACGAATAGTATTTAAGAATTGTTAAGCATCTGTATATGTTTTTCTGTTTCTCCATTTATCTCTAAGACATGTTTTTGTGATAGTCAAAATGGCTCAAACGGGTGTTTTCACGATCATTTTAGGTATAAAAATTCCGGTACAAAACATAAAAAGAAAAGAATAGGAACGTGCATCAAACATTTATTTTAATTATTACGTCATAAAATGGTAGGGTCTCCGCTGGAAGTCTCAAAGAAGCGCGTTATTGACGGCACGATTGCACGCCAGTTCACTGCTTTGCGCGTAGAGGCGATGAGAGAGTTGATGTTCATGGTTCGGTCGCCCCTAGCGTTCCCATGCTTTTAGGCCTCATACGTGCAAAATACCTTCAACCAGGCCTTAAAGAGTTTCGTTATAGCCTGTGTCACGAAAGAGTGCACTTTTTTTTACAGTTCTGAAGGCAGTCTTGTTTACAGCTGTTTCCATGGAAACAACTGTGTTTCCTCCTGCCGCAGATTGTGTTTACTGTTCAAGTGAGGGCGAGGGGAGAGGAAGCTGCGCGCGCAGCCTGCTGCAGCCTGATGCCGTGCTGAAAACATCAGTCCTCCGTGTTATCTGTTGCGCGTTTGCCGTTGCTCGCCAGATGTTTTGGTAACAGTATGGACACAGCCGGACCGTCACTAATGCCACATTCCGCGGGCCGGGTCGTGCCGGCGACCCGTGAGCGGGCATCTTGGGAGGTGAGCCGCCACCACTTGTGGCACCATTGGTACATAAACACACTCAGTTGACTGCCAACCTGCCTAGTTTGTCGACAGAAAACGTTTCGTAATGGAAATAACTGTACTCAAGACTACTTTCACAACTACCAAAAAAAGTGGACACATTCGTGAGACAGACTATACATGTAGTAAATTCAAGGTTGCTTCACACTTTTTGAATAAAATATTTGAAATATCACGCCATGCATGACGTGCTTTTTTGTTTCCTAAATATGCCATCTACCACAAACGTTTTATACTTGTATTAACATAAAATTACCTTATTTTTGGTTAAATCGAAATTTTACTTATATTTCATATACGATGTATAATACTTAATTTACAATTAATATAAATAAAACAGGGAGAAAATAGGTGGGTTCGTAATGCCTATTAAAAAGTAGTTCCTATGCATAATACTATTACACTGAGTGCGCACGAATGCGGTGTGTTGTTCCTTTGTGTAGGCCTAATTTCCTAGACTTGGTTAAACTTTGTTTTCATGGGGCGGAGGAATGTCCAAGAAGTAGAACTTTAGCAGGGCTTCAGAAAAGTTAGAAGTAAGCGTGAATGGATTATAGCAAAGTATGAAGTTGTAAGAAGGGGCTATATCCCCTGTATAGCAAAGTTTTCAATTCATCTATATTTTTCAACTGGTGTCTCTTGAAATAAGTTTCGGCCTTCGGTTCGAGAAGATGTACGTTTATTCAAAATCGCTCCAGCAACCGAAATACCAGCGTTTGGCACGAGTATTGCAGGCCATAGATGGCGTGGGTTATTTCCCCTGCAACGAAAACGAGAAGGTGGTGCCTCCGAACGAAGCTCTTCCAAACTCGATATTTGCCTTCGATGACATTGTCTGCGAAAGGCAAACTTGTATTCAAGAATACTTTAACATGGGACGGCACGCGAACGTGTTTCTGCGTGTACCTCAGCCAAACTTATTCCCGTGTACCCAAATAACTGCTTCGCGACGATGTGAATTTCCTCATTTTGTTCCGCATGAACGACACTAATTTACGCCACGTTTACGACGATAACGTTATTACAGACATGACATTTGCAGAATTCAAAGATATGTGTTCTTTGTGCAGGGAAGACAGGTTCGTTTTATTGGTAATCGTAAAGGACTGCTCGCTACATAAAGGCAGGTACAGGTGTGGGTTCGATCAGTTCATCCTACCAAGGCAACCGTGAATCACGGAAGCAGTTCCAAATTTGGCGGCATAGATCGTCACGATGACCTTGAACGTGGGCAAAATAGCTTCACTACTGCACGCAGAGAAGGCTTGTCCCTTATCAGTCGAAAATTGGAAAGTGTGACAAATGAAGTGGTTGAAGATTTTGTGGTGGCCGATAAACGCATAGCGACCAGGCGCTGATAATCGATCTTATCAATGTATTGAACCCGCAGAGACGAGAAGAATTGGAGGACCTACAAAATGTATAAATGTCCAAACTGGCTGCGAAAACTGATGTTATGAGGATTATATATATAGACACACACATGTGCGAAATGCCTTTTGCACTCAGCGAACGATGGAGATAACCGCGAACGGAATTGGCGAGCGAGCGTCAACGAGCGTTCGAGACAGTATTGACCAAATACTTACTCGTGAAAAATAACAGAATGGCCGTCGAGAATCGAATGGAGGAGGTTATTAAACTTATTACCCTCCAGCTAGACGAAATTAGAAAAAAAAAAACCTAGTCACGGGGACCGTGCCCGCATTGAAATCAAACGTGAAATCAAGACGGAAGAACCGACCCAGACCCGTAAACTGAAAAGAAGCCCGGAATTGCCCGAATCGGAATGGGGCATCACTAGCGACGAAGACGATTTGCCCCTGATCGATTTTCTGCGAGCGCGAGAACGGAAACGAACACGAGAGCACGGGCCCGATGTGGGGCACTCTTCTATCTCATTACATCGCATCCTACTCTGACCGTACTGCCGACAAGACTTATGGTTTGAAGAAAAGTGGTGGAAAATGGTACCTTATAAATAAGGAAGTTTTATTTTTTCCCATGGATGTACTGCAGATTGGCAAGCGCAAGGTGGAAATCACGCAGGGATTGAGCGAACTTTGATTTCGTAGTCGCCCTGGACACCACAGAATCGGATTTGCGCAAGTACTGCCCTTTGTTAAAACAAAGTCGCGCGTATTACGCCTAGAATAACTCTGCTTCACATTGATTTAAAAACACGGCTCACGAAACATTCTCCAGTAAAGCCGGACTGTTTCCTAGGGTATGTGAAATTGGTGATTCGGGTTTGACTCAGAAATTGGAAAGGGGAGAAAAATCGACTATCAGTATTGGGATGATCCGAATATGTTAGTAGATATGCTGATATTTCTGATTTCTTCGCAGGCAGCAGGAAAATTCTCGCACACGAACGAAATAATTTTCATCATCGAAAAACTCGCGGAGGTGGGCTACATTTTGAAATGAGCAAGTATGCAGTTGCTGACGAGCTGCACAAATACGCTAGGATAAATAACCCACGCAGAAAATACGTCATGAAAGAGCTGGGCGATACTTTCTAATCTGACCTGATCGAAATGCAAGACGTTGCTCGTGTGAATAAAGGTCACCACTACATTTTGACCATAATCGATACATTTTCCAAGTGTGTCTGGGCCAGGCCGCTCAAGTCGAAGAATGCATACGACGTCAAGAAAGCCATGGCAGATGTGTTACGCGAAGGATGCATACCAAAAAATCTCCACACCGACAACGGTAAAGAATATTTTAATGTAACTTTTCGTGCACTGATAAAAAAAGTATGGCATAAATCATTATTCTACATACTCTGGGCCCAAGGCCAGCATCGTTGACCCTTTTTACAGGATGCTCAAAGCTAAACTGTGGAGACATTTCGTGGCGAACGGAAACTACAAGTGGTTGGCTATACTCCCAAAACTCGTTCGCGAGGAGTACAATTATACTGTTCATTCTATCGCTCGCATGAACCCCTATGACGTGAAAAACGACTCACTGGTCCAGACCGTATATGCTATTCCGAGGAGTGACCCACGCAAGCGCAAAGCCAAGATCGGTGACTTTGTGCGGATTTAAAAAAAAAAACGGGAAGTTTTCCACAAAGGCTTCCGTCAGAACTGGTCTGCAGAGTTGTACAAGGTGGTGTGTATACGACACTCGTACCCACGCGTGTAATACCTCGAGGACCTACGCCGCGAACCCACCAGTGGCGGATTTTACATTGAAGAGATCTGCCCTACGCAGTTTGCTAGATGTGTATTTGGTGGAGAAGGTGCTGAAACGAAGTAATGGTCGCGTGTACATGCTGTNTGTTATGTATCCATGCATGGGTGCGAGATTAATTCTTTAAAAGTTTCAAGTTGGAGTAAAACTATGAAGCGTTTCATGCATATCGATATATATTCTTAACTTGATGTATACGTGTTTTTTTTTGGGTGTACTAAAGAGAACATTAAAAAAAAATTACCTTATGTTGTTTCACATTTGATGTGATCGACATAGTAAATATTCATTTTACAATTTATGTTTCGTGTGCGAAATATTCCAAGCTGATTATGAATGGATGGTTCAGTTCATCAGGAGGGTAACGTGTGTATTTTTCTCAAGTGTCGAACCTGGTCCCTCTTGTCAGTGCCCTTGTGTGTTTTTTAGAATGGGCTAAAGACAAAAGTGTGTTTCTTTATTCCGGCATATTAAAGTTTGTATGATAAAATAAACATACATTCGTGAATTATTTTTGCAACTTATTAAAGTTTTACATGATAAATGAATATGCAGTCGCTCTCTGTTGGAATAAATATTTATTTTAGAATTTATAGTTTATGTGCGAAATATTCCAAGCCTTGTTAGCTAGCGTGAAGCCGCCACTGTAGGCGAGTGAGCTGCCCGTCTCAGTTCGCAGGCGGCACGGTCGGTCGCTGCGTATTCAGCAGGAAGAGCACAGTCCAACTCATGGCTGCCAACTCGTGAATACTGAATGCAGTGCCAACCTTAACTCCTGCCTGCTCTGCAGCCGCTACACAGCATGCCTAACGATCATTATCGAGGCAGCCTTCATTTGCAAAGTGTTTTACCTCTAATCCTTAAATTATTTAAATAAATAATTACATTCATACACGTAAAATATATCATGTTATTTTAGTGATGGCTAGAGTCTCATTGAATATTTTTTCTTTAACTTATACAAAAACTGATGTACTAAATATGTTTTCTTTACCAACAGTGTTTCTTTAACTTATGTAAGCAGGACACAATTCAAGATAAAAAAAAATATTTTTTAAACAGATTTATTTGTGCACACACATCACAATATTATTATACTTCCGCATAATACATGGAATAATTTTTTTACAAACGTTTATTTTCTGATTCTCGGAAGGCATTACACACATAAATTTTTTTAATGTACCATGGGTTCCTTTTGATTTTTTTTTTAAATGTACCACAGGTTATCATAACTCCACAATCTTCGGCTTCGGCATTGCACGGGGCACAGCAATATCTTTGATTTTTGCACTTGTGAATTATTGTGACATACTTCTCGACGAGCTGTCGAAACAGAAGGCAGCGGAAATGCTTGTGAAGGTCTACAAAGTTCGTTCCGATGGGGCACGCATTGCGAATCGCTGACTCTTGGCATCTTCCAAACACATACACGGGCTAATTGGGAATTATGGCAGAGTCCAGCATTGCCGGAATTTCCTTGTACATAATATTTTCTTCGTCTCACCTTAGTCCATGCGTTTCTTACATCTGCAGGCGATACACCTGTTGCATGGTGCGGTCATGGTGCTTCCATGGACACGGCGGTAAAAAAGTGAATCCTTGACATCTTCTGCAGGCTGCCCCTGTATCTTGGGAGGAGAGAGGCCGAGACTCTTTTTCGACTGGTTGTTACAGAGTAATTTGTTTCCCTACGCACTTGCAACATACCGACTATGCTTGGTATCGCATACAGTCTGTTGTGTGTGTATACTCCATTTCACCTTAGGTTGGTAAGTTAATGCTAATTATTAAATATGATAATTTATCAATTTTATTATTATTGCTCTTATATATGAGCATGCATGACTGTGTGGCCAAGGCGCTGGATAGACTGTCCGTATTTTTTTTTCATGCTATTTATTTGTTTTTCACTTTTATGTATTTAATGGTTTTCTGAATGACGATGCGAGTATTAACTATATTTCTTCTCATAACCATACAATAGCTCCACAGCCAGCAGCAGTCGGGTGCGTGCATGTGAACCTACGTAGTATGCATAGGTCGATGCGAGTATGTATGTTATTTCATCTCCTTACTCTTCCCAGGCAATGGTGGTCGTGTGGTCAAAAAGCCGGACTGGCGACCCAAGGGTGGTCGGAACGATCCTGTAGTACACCTGCATTTGTTGAGATCCCAAACAATTAAAAAAATTCTTAGCACTCTTGGTGGCTGCCACTTGAACTACACTCCCCGATGCTCGCGTACCTCTGCACATGGCGAGTGAACAACACACAAAATGACCTCATCGATACCAGCGCTCCTACCTGCGACTTGTGGAACTTCAAACACTTTGGTGGCGGGTGCAGGAATCAAAGATTGCCGCCTACAGCGGCCGACTGTCGGTGGGAATTTAAGATGGCTGCCTACAGCAGACCACATCGATGGTAATAGAGGGCACGAAAGGCAAGAGAGAGAGAGGTGGGAAATTGGAAGTAATATGAGAAAAAAACGAGGGATAGAACAAATGTGAGGCAGGAAAGAGACCAGGAGGAATATGAGAAAACCCCAAGGGATAGAACATTGGAGACAAGAGAGAAAATAAAGGAGAATGGAATGAATTTAAGAAAGCCACCAAAGGATGTAACAGACGAGAGGCAGAAAGGAATGAAAGAGCATCATAAAATAAAGGAGTCTGGAAGGAATATGAGAAAATTTCAAGGGAANACGAGAGGCAGAAAGGAATGAAAGAGCATCATAAAATAAAGGAGTCTGGAAGGAATATGAGAAAATTTCAAGGGAAAGAACATGTGAGATAAGATAGACCAGGAGGAATGTGAGAAATCCCTCCCGATGTGAGACAGGAAGGAATGATAGAGCATGGGAAAAAATAACATCGGAATGACAGAGCGGGAAGAAACAGGAACAGAAGGGAAAAAGGGACATCCATGATGGCTGCTGATGGCGAGTAATAACAGAGCAGGAGGTTGTCGCGTGACGTCATCCGAGATTGCGGCCGGCTCGTCTGCATCCCCAATCCCCTGGTGGTGAATCTGCCATTTCTAACTACTTACATTGTTGGTGTCTGTGTAATGTGTAAGTTGTCTTCAAGTTAGCCTCCATGTGGCATATAATGTTTTACGCAACTGACGTAAACTGTGACGTTAGTGTTGTTTGGGGAGAGCGATTTGTGGTCGCATTAGTGCCCACTGTTCTTGTCGCCAGGAGTAGTATAATCGACAATATTGTCTGTAACTTTGATCAGATGTTCGTTGTGGGAAGTGTTATCGTGAGACAAATTATTTAATACGTTCAGGAAGTTCTCAAAACAAGTGTCAAGTTAGTTTCATTGACAGAGGCGTATCAGAAAACAGCGTACCATCATGATCGGGACGTGACGAAGTAGTTTCAGCACACACTGACACTAATAATGGCTACTTTGTAAATGTTTGATAGCTGTGAATGACAGCTACATCGATGCATTCATAGGCTCTTTCTTGTTCACTTTCCAGTCCATGCAATGTTGCGTCTGTATCATACCCAATTTTGTCTATATTGCCCACCTGCCAGGTCTTGCAATACGTAGTTTTTAAATTGGTTCATTAGNTGTATCATACCCAATTTTGTCTATATTGCCCACCTGCCAGGTCTTGCAATACGTAGTTTTTAAATTGGTTCATTAGTTCGTGGAATAAAGGGGGAGTTTAGGATAGTGCTGGACAACTTTTTTTCGATTTATCTTAACATGCTGATTATGTGGTGAAAAGAAAATACCTCTGTGTAACGAAATTTAACGTCAACTAAAGAGTGTTGNATCTTAACATGCTGATTATGTGGTGAAAAGAAAATACCTCTGTGTAACGAAATTTAACGTCAACTAAAGAGTGTTGGTTCTCGTATCAAGACATCGGCGATATGCCTCGCGGTGGTCGCATATCATTTTTCATCTACACATTACTCAGTGATTCCAAACATTAGCAGCTACAGTAGATTATCGCATGTTGTCTTGAAAGGTTTGCTGTGTGCTTGATACCCATATCTGTTGCTGCAGTGTGTTTGTGGAGAGTGGGCAAACTAANTGTCTTGAAAGGTTTGCTGTGTGCTTGATACCCATATCTGTTGCTGCAGTGTGTTTGTGGAGAGTGGGCAAACTAAAAGCGCTGGAACATGTTGCTAATCGATTTTTTTTCGCCAAAATGGTTACGCTGTATTCGCAAGTAATTTTAACATAGTGTTATCATCTTTAGTCGTTCATATGTTATGCCTAGGGAGTTTTCAACATCCTACCATTGAAATAATTTGCTTTTGCTATAATTTTAACNTGTCTTGAAAGGTTTGCTGTGTGCTTGATACCCATATCTGTTGCTGCAGTGTGTTTGTGGAGAGTGGGCAAACTACAAGCGCTGGAACATGTTGCTAATCGATTTTTTCTCGCCAAAATGGTTACGCTGTATTCGCAAGTAATTTTAACATAGTGTTATCATCTTCAGTCGTTCATATGTTATGCCTAGGGAGTTTTCAACATCCTACCATTGAAATAATTTGCTTTTGCTATAATTTTAACNAGTCGTTCATATGTTATGCCTAGGGAGTTTTCAACATCCTACCATTGAAATAATTTGCTTTTGCTATAATTTTAACATCACTGATGTCCATGGTAAGGGTTGTAACTTGGAAATTTTACAGATTACTCAACTACGTCAGTTTGAAATTAGCAGGGCCTAAATTAAAATATAACTGGCATACCGGTGGCCAGAATAGAACGCGTTATTTTTAACGTCGCGTACAAGATACGCAAATTCGTGAAGCCAGAGAAACCCCGCGTTTAGGTTCTCGGCGAGTCTGTGGCAACACATGTGCTGTGCCCTCGCGACGGGAAGTAAACGCCGTAGACCGACCCGTCAGCAGTGTCTCTCCTATCGATTATCGATACTCTGTTCTCTTCTTGTCGCGGGGGCCCCCGTTAGCGCTGCTGCTCGCTGTCTGCGTGGCCTCTCCCTTTCATTCACTCTCTCCCCCTCCATTCTCATACTGTTAATCAAGCCTGGTTTCTATCTCCAGTTTTATCATCCACCTTTTGCTATTTTTACAGTCCGGGCCCCTACACTTCAACTTCTCCCTTCCCTCTCTCNCTCCAGTTTTATCATCCACCTTTTGCTATTTTTACAGTCCGGGCCCCTACACTTCAACTTCTCCCTTCCCTCTCTCTCTCTCTCTCTCTCTCTCATTTTCCTTATCTCTTAAAGTGGTCGGGTTGCGCGCAAGAAGGGACCTACAGTGCAATCAATTTACACTGACCCACCTGGGAGGGTAAGATGAGGGACCCGGATATCGCCCCTAAAGATCGCCAGCTGTGACGATTGTGATAAGGTGCGAGATTAACACCGCACGATTACATGTTATCTTTCGAGAGGTCGAGGAGGGAATAAAATACCTGTCCATTCCAGGGTATTTTTGCGCTGCTCCAGTGATGCCCGCTGCGGGAGATTTTCATGAATAAGATTAAAATCAAATTTCCGGTTTGTTACTGTGACTGTTAAACGGGGTATCGTATTGGGGCGTATCGTTACATCAGCTATAGTGGTCGTAAAAATGTCTAAAGACGTATTGGTAAGTCTAATGAGGCACATCCTACAATGTAAGATTGTCAAGTCTTCACACTGCAGCATCACGAGAAGCGTATGTCAGAATCCTAGAATTCTAAACGTTAGACTGAAGAATCTACATTAAAAATTAATGGAGTGACTCGTACTTCGCTATTAAAAATTATATAAACTGGTGAATAATGCCGTGGGGTTATATGCAACAAGGTTTGTGTTATAAGAAGTGGTGCTAGAACGTAGAGGAAGTAGCCGATGGTTTATTATTAGACTGCCAGTGTATACATAGGAAACTGGCAACGTAATATTGCTGTGGTTTACGTAAAAATGGTAATGTAAAAATTATTAATATTAGTGTTGATGCACTAACGGACGTCATAACAGTTGCATGAACGAATCAGCGATTTAAAAGGAAGTAGCATTTTTAATATTATGGAGGAGACAAAGGTAAAATGGACCCTATAAATTATTTTCTGTAAGAAGCCTGGATTGCTGATTCACTTAACCATTCACCCTCATAACATCCATGTCGATGTGCCTGAGTAGTATTTATTTACTACCTTGCTCCCTCTAGCCTAGCAGTAAAATTACGGCATTTAATTATATATGTACACTTCTCTTTGTATATTACAGCATAGCGTTCGTGCTCGTTTTCATACTTATAGGAATCTAATTCCTGTCCACTTGATATCAAAACAGTGCGTATGTTCTGAGCTTGCAGATGTGCTCCCTTACCAACAAGTATAAGTGCCGCTTTAAAAAAAAATAAAAAATTTTCGCTTACTTTTAGAGTGACTGGTTGTTATCTTGTATGCATTTCCAGCAAAAATGCCATTTTTAATGTATATATTAACTAACTTTTACCCGTGGCTTCGCTCGCGTGGTTATAGTCACACATTCATAGGGAGAAATAACGGTATTTTTTAGTAGACAGACACTGATCATAAACACAGAAAAGAGCACTAACGATGTCATTTTTTGGTGCTAGAATCACTCTTTTACATAGCCACTGGTCGTCATTTATATTTCTTTGTATATCTGGGTAAACGCTAGCAATCAGTTCCGTATCACTCTGCACCAAATTACTAAAATCCCCCGTTAGTGACACACAGCCCTCGGCATCTGTTTCTAACCGCCCATTTCCAATTTTTAATAGTGTATCAGCATAATGTCATGTATCAACGTCATTGTAGAGGTGCACTCTCATATTTGTCGTCAAGGTGAATTTCTTGACATTTGCCCATAAGTTTGACGACTTGAGACAGGCTTTGATTTCATCTGCAGGTGTGTCCCTCTGAATCACCGGTAGAGTTTGGTGGGAGTCACCAGCCAGTAATACAACCATTCCTCCCATAATGCCTGTGTTGTTTCGTATATCCTGTAGAGTTCGGAGTTCGGTTCAGGGCCTCTATCGCTTTTTTGTGTGACATTGTGCTTTCGTCCTACACTAACAACCTACATTGACGCAGCATTGTACTCCGAGCGCTATTTTTACTAAAAAAAAATATTCTGAGGGAATAAGGTTTTTTTCGGGATAGAAAGTAGCCTATGCCACTCCCTGCCTTCCAACTATCTCTGTACAAAACATCGCGTCGATCCGTTGCTCCGCTGTGACGTGAAAGGACAAACAAACAAACACACTTTCGAATTTATAATATTAGTTAGGATACTGTCAGGTTAAAAGTTCTGAAATAAATGCTCCCCCCCCCCCCNATGTAGCAAACATATCTCCGTCATCCAAAATGTAGCCTCCATTTGGCAGTGACACATCTCTGCCAAAATTCACAAAGTTATCGGGGTCGTTCCTCAAATAACGTGTTCCTCCCCTAAAGCAAAGAAGTCCTGAAATGCATTTTCTGCACTGGCCTTGTTTTTGGACATACTGTATAAACATGACAGTATATAGGTAGGGAAAGTTTCGGATCAATTTGCTCAGAGAAGGAGGAACTGTGAAGGAATCGACCATTGCCCGTAGTAAGAAACCATTCTAGCGTTCGCCTTAGAGTGATTTCGGGAAATCATGGGAAACAGGAATCAGGATGATCGGACCGGGATTCAAACCCACGTCCTCCCAAAGTGAGTCCGAAGGTTTATCACTGTGCCACCTGGCTCGGTGGTAGTCTGATGGCATCAAGTCAGGGGAATTTGAAGGTTGCGGGAGTAACCATATCTCAGCGCATTCAGTTTTTGTTTCGTAGTTTTCACCTCTTGGAGTTTGACGTTTTCTGCCAACAGCTTAGTACCATTCCTATTGACCAACGATGGCTGCTTTTTACACAACTGTCGATGCGTTTCGTCAGTTCATGCGCAGTACGATACACCTACAGTTGTTTCTCCAGGAGGAAAGACTTCCCTTGCAATTATTGTACAGGATTCACTTCTCATCGCCCGTAAGACACGATCTAGTCGGGGATTATTTTGGTGACGAACCAAACGAGATTTTGCAGGTGTCCAACGACTGCTGTTGGCGATGCCCAGTTAGTTCATGCCATACCCAATTATTATTATTATTTTATTTTACTTTCTCTATTTACTGTAGATGGTCGGAAATAGTTGAACTGAAAATGTCCCTGGTGGTGGTGCGTGGATGTGACTTCATACATGCCTTTAAGGACGCCTTCTGACTGGAGATGTTTCAGGTGTCTCAGGCTGGAAGCGTGGGAATGCTAAGAGCGACCTAGATGTGCGCATCTAATGTCTGATCGCCTTTACGCGCAAGGCACTGACCTGACGCACAGTCTTTCTCTCGGCGACTCGCATCATAGGACTTTTAGTGGTGACCCTATCATTTTATTGTTTAATAATATAATAAAAAATACGCTACATGTCCCTATGCTATGTTAAGTAGCCGGTTCTGGAACTATCATATCCAAAGTTGTTTTGAAACAGTCGTATTAGCCTTTTAGCACTTTAAATAATACACATTTTAGAGACGGACACGACACATTTATTAACTGCTATTAGTAAGCAGACACAGCTATAACATATCAAGCAGTTTTAAAGTGGGAACCATACGACTGAACTTCTGCGTTCTTTTGTTTAGGGCCGTGAGCAGACGGCGACCTTCAAACATAGTTATTACCCTTGACCTGCGTTTCTCATCTTTAGAGAGTCTGATCATTGGCTCCAACATCTTCAAATTAGCGACGTACTATCCGTTTTGAAGTGGCGTGTATGCTCCATGCGTTTAGACATTGCGATTCTTTTTGACGTTAATTCGTCTTTGAAATCAGACCGGGCACACTGGCGGACGAAGACGGCTGGGTAACGTTCGCAGGGTGATCCACTCCCAACACTGTATCTACGTGACTAATAAAACGAGTGGAATAAATGTGGTTTCGTTCGATCGGATATGCGACCGTGATGCAAGCAATGTCCTTGAGTTGGCGCCGTGCATGCGCGAGGTGAGGGCGGGGGGTCCGGAGCGACTGGCGGCAATTTCAAGCAAAAACTTCTGGACAGCGTATCTTGAGACTGTGATGTTCTAGCGCGCTGATTTTGGTGCCAGACGAAATATCTAGTCTGTACTTGTCGATTTAAACCATAAAAGCCCACTGTAAGTGGTTCAAGATTAACTGAGCACTTTTGAAATCAACCTTTGAAAGAGTCACCGACCTTATCTGCATGTAATTTAACGGTCTCACTGGAATGCACCCAGTAGAGCTGTTAACGACGGAGGGAAAGTTATCCCATGTCTTAAAGTTGAATTAAAAGTCTTAGGTTAACATTTGTGAATACTGAAATTATTTCTCCTGCTTTATTTTTTTTAACGCATACAATTTTAGAATCAGCAAGTTTGAAAAAATGTTTAATTGGCTAATAACTTCACAGATTTACTTGATCGACGCGTCAATAAAGTGATCAGGCCCGTGACATTTATCTATTTATTTTTTGCTTTCATTTCATTGCCATGTCCCAAAGGAAATATTACCCGCTAACGCAGTCGTATTGGCGTAAAATCCACGGCACTGCCACACTCCCATTTTTTTTCTGCAGTGTGTCTCAGTTTGAACTCGTACAACAAAACGACTCGTAAATCAACGCTGTTCCAACATGTAACACAGATCACTGTTACAAGTCCTATGACAGCTGCAACTATAGGCAGTTCACGGCAAAGTGAGCACTTTTGAAGCTCTAGTTACTTTTTCCTTATCAGCTATTTTTTATCCATCCACCACTTTTAAAAATAAATATTGCCATCTAAGTAAAAAAACACAGTGCATATATTTCTCCGGACTCAAAAGTTACGTCTACGGCTACAATAAATTACAAAGTGTTCTGAAATTAAACGCCCAAAATGCGGGAGGTGATTCCTTATGAAAAATAAAGTCGAAAACATACAGGACACCATAAATCTAAACAGAATATTAAAGGAGATATGAGCCCGTGTAAATTGGGTTTCGAAAATGTATTTTCGCTGTGCCTTGTACTTTCTGCTAGCGGTGGGGATAGCGGCGATTTACAATGGGACACGCCCATTTGGCGCGCTATGGAGCGTGTACTAGTGGAGGGCACGTCGTAGATATGCTGACGTATCACTTCCTCAAGCCGAACAGTGCGCACAGACCGAGGACGGCCAGCATTACGCATGTGTCTCTGCAACATGGGAAGCATAAGCCACCTTTCTGCTGCGGACTCTGTAGGGGTTGTACAAGGCATTCGGCAAAAATACGTTTTCGAAACCCAATTTTCAAAGGCTCGTATCTCCTTTAATATTCCGTTTAGGTATATGGTGTCCTGTATATTTTCGGCTTTATTTTTCATAAGGAATCACCTCCCGTAGTTTAGGCCTTTTAATTTCTTAACAAACTGTTTATTTACAGACTATTATTCCAAATGAGAGGGTTTCAAAAAGTGCTCACTCTACCGCGAATAGCCTATACACAGCAAATGGCGTAACGGCTTCCTGTTATCGTGACCTTTGAAGGTCATTACGATTGCATCGGTTCCATTCTATAGGAGGCAGGCAGGAAGAGTTTAATGCGGACGACCGACCTGCGATTTTTTCATTTATATCCGAACGACCTGACATAATTGTATTATTCCTAGCACATTTTTGTTTTACATCTATACATGTTAAGCTTGGTAAATGTTAGTGCGCGGTGTACGACCGGGCAAGGATTATTTTCTGTTGAAATTTACGACCCATGTACAGCAGTACTTACGAAAAGTTACTGTAAAGCTTGTAGCGAAAAAAATTTTAAAATGTTATTTGTCAAACCTGAGTTCTTTTATGGTTAAAATTTGTGATCCGACTTTTGAGGCTGTCTTTGATATTTGATATATAACCTAATCAACGGGTGCATTTCTTTGGCACTATCATAGTGACAGTGTAGTATCCAATTAAAAAAAATGCAGACACAAAATAAGAACATAGGGTTCATTGACCAGGTTGACGGTAGGTCACAGCTGTCTTCTGGCTCGTAGGGTACTACGAAAACGGACAGTTTTTTTCCCCCAGAGATTCCTACGAACTGTTAACGGAAAGTTATGTTTTGCTGTCGTAGCTTTTTTTTTATTTGTTAATTTCTACTCTGTTAGCGTTGGTGTAAAGTAAAAATAATATATATTCTGTTCAATTGTGATGTTTAGAAAAGTGGATCGCTCGTGCGCATATAAATTCATTTTCAAACAATCAAGTTTTGTATATGGGGTTTCTAAAGGACGGCAGTAAATAGTGCGTACGGTGTTAGGAATTTATTTGTTGTTATGGGCGTAGCTTAATAATGAGCTATCATTAGGTAGAGCACAACAGTATAAGATTGAGTTATTTAATATAAGGATTACACAATAACTATTTACGTGCCTATTGATCGGGTGAGCTTAAATTGAATACCAAGATGCTAATTTATCATATTAAGTATTATTACCTCATGCCATTACTATTGCAGTCTAAATGGAAAGTCCCCACCTTGTTCATGTTGCTGGAGGCTGATTCCAGGAGGCGGTTAACGACGGCCGGACACACCCATCTTCAGTGGTCGTTTACTGACCGGTGGAGGGGATTGTTGGAACTGTCTTTCGCAAGGTGTTATTGCAATCACGCTCGTGTCCTGGTTCAATGTTTAAAGGTGTGATCAGGTAGGCCGTTCAGTTAAGGCCTGATCATTTCATAACATCGTGTACAGATTTTGTCATCATTCACATTCGAAATGTTTCTGACTTCGTTAAAAATATTTTTTTATAAGCTAAAATAGAAAACTTTTGATTTATATTCGGAAGGAGAATAGTGGGTGAGAGGTGATGCATTTCGGAAAAAGTTTGTTGTCAATATATTTAAAAATTACCTTAATGACAAATTATTTTTAATGGCAGCGATTTCTATTCGCATCTCCGAATTTTGAGACTTAACTGTGTAGTTGGTGGACTTAACTCACCAGTCCTGTCGTTTTGCTAATGCCACACGGACGTTTACTGACAGCTTTTACACACGAGTAAACAAACCATTTATATTGCCCATCTTTGCAGTATTTAATAAATTACGTTGCTGGTCGTCTTTCATTAAATGAGAGTATTACAAACAAATAAACTAGGATTAAAGTAGTTGAGAGCCTACTGTATAATCAAAAAGTGTGGAAGCCGTAAATAAAATATCTGAGAATTCAGAATTGTGGTAGAAAACAATGGTTACGCGAAATGTATGCTTATAATTTTTTAAAAGAAAGATTCCACTAGCCACTGTACTCTTTTACACTTAATTTTAGGAACTTTCTACTTTTGAGGAAAGCTGTGTAGAAGAGGGGAGAACCAATGTTTACCTCCCTCGCAGTCTGTTTTTACTCTGAGTCTGGAGACGTTGCGACACAATTACGAGACTTATAGGAAAAGTGATGGAGAAGATGCGTGACGAATTTCAGGCAATGCGAGCCGAAGTAACAAAGCAAGCTCAAGGTCAGTTTCAGAAAATTAACATCGAATTCAATCAGGTAGTTTAAAAGTGAAGCAAATAATACCGATCAAGCCATCGCCCCTCACCGCAGAAAATTTTAGATCTCTGTCAGTACAATCAAAAAAATAATTGTTGTACTTGAACAAGAAAAATATTTGGAAACCCAGTTTCCAAGAAAATCCTTTGTAAAACTACAATGAGTTTTCTTGTAAAATCTTTAAAACATATGTTTGTGATATTACAGATGATATTCTTGTATTACAACTTATATTATTGAGAAATGTACATAAAAATTATTTTTCTTCTAGAAAACGAATGTGATGAATTAATAACAGGTAATAAATGGAAAAAAATATTTCAAAATATAATTTACAAAAAAATAAAATTAGGTTTTGCCAGCACCCTTAATTACAAGACCAGCTTGACTTATATACGTAAGTTTTATATGTATAGTAAATATAGCTTCAAGTACATTAAAAATGACAAGGAAATGATTTGCTTAAGAAGGATACATTTATTTCATTTTAAGAGTTCTATTGTTGAATTGAGAGATTTGGACGGCTCTTAACGAGGTCTTGAGAGCCGATTTAAAAGTAATGCGTAGCTATAATGAGTAATACGGGCACGTTTGATAGAAATTGTCGTTTTATTATCATTATTTTAGTTGTTTTAACGGTTTTACGGTATTCAAACTTGCAGTACATATTTTTTTGCACGCAATTGCACTTTACAACACCCATAGTTTTTGGCGCAAACAGCTATACACGGATTTACGCTGTCTAGTGTCTGCTATGTTGCTGAAACTCAAGAATACGGGTAAGTATAGTACAAACATTTATTGGGGTATATTACAAACACGGCTCTTGTAGTTTTACAAGAGAAATCTTTGTATTGTTACAAGCACTTGTAAAATTACAAAGAATTTCCCAGTAAAAATTACAATTTTTTTTACAGTGTAGGAAAGGAGACAGAAAATTATTGTTTCCATAATAGAAGCAATCTAGTTGAATGAATGTTACAAGAGAAGCGAAGTGACCGAAATGAGAGAACTGATAACTTTTTCTGAGTAAGGAAATTGTGCGTAGAACGATTTGAAATTAATAGAAAAACGGGAGACTGGAAGAAAAAAAAAGGGGAGGGGGGCTTTGAATGAATTGGGCTCTGTAGGCTAATTCANTATTAAAGTGTAATAAATATGAACTTTTTAAGGTAAATGAAGGAGAAAAACAGAGGAAAGAGCGAAACTGAAATTTTGATTATCTAATTGACAAGGATGGAGAAGTTTTAAGGATAAAATGAAAGTAGTGAAAGAAATCATACGAGTATCCGACGGCGAATTTCGTTAATATTGATGCAAAATGAATACGAACTAAACTGGCAGATAGCAGCAGCAGCGAATATGTATATTACAGTGTTGTGAGATGTACGGACATTCCCTTATTTGTATGGAAATTTCTCTTTTTGCATGATGAAAGGTCAGAGCTTCAATTCCGGAAGCTAAAATACGGTAAATTACAATAACGCAGCATACTTGAACATATTTGTATTCGAAAATCAGATTTGTGTAATATATAAATTAACTTAAAATATTATATTTTCAAACTGACATAACGATTTTATTACAGAAATTTTATGATTACAGTATAGAACACTTTACTTCTACCTATCCTACTAATATTATAAATGCGAAAGTCTGTGTGTGTGTGTGTGTGTGTATGTTTCTCACCACACAGCTCAATAACGGCTGAACGGATTTTGATGAAACTTGGTATGTAGGTACTTCAGGTCCTGGAATAGGACATGCGATACTTTTCATCCCGGTAAATTGTACGGGTCCTGTGGAATAACAACAAAACGTAATTCTGCAACGGCTGGGAACGTGACCGAAAATTTTTTTCCTCTGGTGTCAGNTCCTGTGGAATAACAACAAAACGTAATTCTGCAACGGCTGGGAACGTGACCGAAAATTTTTTTCCTCTGGTGTCAGTTTATCAGGCCACCCAAGGACCGCTAGTTCGATATATATATGGCTTCTTTTTTTTTGTTACTGAAGTTTTAATATGGTTTATTGAGAAGCAGTAGTGACCACGCAGATCATCTTTGATGTTCATTTATGTTTTAATTGCGTAGGTACGAAAACTGATCCGAAAATAATGAAATTTCACGCAACTTGTGCAGAAATTGATTTACGATATTTTGGCAGCACTGGTGTGATATGAAGTGGAGAGGGGACCCCTCGGGCGTGCCCATAGGAAACGAAGGAGGAGCCGAAGGAAACACGCATAAAGCAATGAGNAGTGGAGAGGGGACCCCTCGGGCGTGCCCATAGGAAACGAAGGAGGAGCCGAAGGAAACACGCATAAAGCAATGAGCATGCGAAATCAATGAGACCTTCAGATAAATGATAAGGAGGGTGTGCTGTAAGTGAAGCACCCGACAGACATGCAGTTGGTTTGAGTAAAAGAAACGGCGAGTTACATTCTGACGAACAAACAAGGGGGGAGGGGGAGCAAACACGTGTCTGCACTACATACAGGGAGTATTAAAGGTTTTAAAATACTTTGGATGGACTATCAGAGGTTTTCATTACATTTGCCAGCAATACAAAATATATAAAACAAAACATTCGTTTTGCATCTTAGAAGTACTCCAGAACATGTGTCAGAAAGAAAATGAACCATGTGAACTAATACAAATTTTAACATAGCTGAAATGAGTAAATTGTACCTGCACTAGGATTTTCCGTTAACATGTACTTTTTTTTTTCTTGTAAGGAAGTCAACCATTTTACGTTGGTCATCAAATGCATTACTGTTATTCAGTGAAATGAAGTATTGTTTTTGTAGTTATCGTTTTCCTATTGTATTTTCAAAGCAGGTTTTATATTTGATATGGCGTAACTGATTCTTTTTATATCTTTCTTTGTAACAGTCATTTAAGCCTGTCGCAGCCGTACTTTCTATATTATGGTAGGAAAAAAAATAATGAAAAAAAAATATATATATATTTAGCACAACATAAAATGAAAAATATTTTCATTGCCTTAAAAACTCTTCAGTTTTGTNCATTTTACGTTGGTCATCAAATGCATTACTGTTATTCAGTGAAATGAAGTATTGTTTTTGTAGTTATCGTTTTCCAATTGTATTTTCAAAGCAGGTTTTATATTTGATATGGCGTAACTGATTCTTTTTATATCTTTCTTTGTAACAGTCATTTAAGCCTGTCGCAGCCGTACTTTCTATATTATGGTAGGAAAAAAAATAATGAAAAAAAATATATATATATTTAGCACAACATAAAATGAAAAATATTTTCATTGCCTTAAAAACTCTTCAGTTTTGTNAAAAAAAATATATATATATTTAGCACAACATAAAATGAAAAATATTTTCATTGCCTTAAAAACTCTTCAGTTTTGTTATATATGCAGCAATTTTCCTTTACAAAATGGCATCCACTCGTATAGTGCCAAAAAGGGCGCAAATATTCATCATGGCTATACTGGTTGTTGGTTGTGAAAACTGTTCTGTAACGTTCTGTAAAGCAAATTCCAAATGTAACTTCAGTAACCAAGGAAGGTAACAGACACCACTGCTGCTGCTTCATCCTGAAGGTGAAAGTCGCAGTGTTTTTCGAAACCTCGGGACAAACAAGGACGGTGACGTGGCTACAGCCTGTGGAACCCAGGCACGGATATAACAAAGCTCTGCGACGACGTATGTCCGAGATAACAGTGACCGTCGATGTCACTCATAACCAAATACGCGGAAGCACACCATCGGTTCTTACTATTAGTATACGGACCGCATTTCTGAAGCGTTCCTTATCACAGCGTGTACGAAACAACGCTGGCATCTTTACTAACTTTTTCAATAAATGCAAAAAATTGAACTCGTAGAAACGATTATGCTACATTTTCTTTTCAAAATCCTAGTGGTTGGCCTAGTTTTTCGACCTGAGTTATTTCGTTTGTGCAATTATTCATTATTTTCTTACTGTACAACCAAGCAGTAATTTATCTTCTGGAAAATCATCGAGACGTGAAGACGAATATATTCTCAAAAATGAATATGTATAACGCAGTACATAAATACCACGGGCAGTGGACAAAGACAAAAAAGTAGGGCGGAAAAAAATTTTTAAAACCATCAACTGTTAACCATGAACGTGAGAAACGTAGTTCGGTAATTGAAAACCAAAATTATTAGTAACCCCTATACATATGCGCTGATTTCTTCTTTAAGGAAATGAGTGGCTGGTGAGGGGGAAGAGGAGGGGGGGGGATTCTCAAACGTTTTGTAAACGTACTCGCGGTCATTTTTAATCTTATCGCTCTCTTTCTCAATATTCTTACTGTGAGCAGTGAGCATCGCACTCTTAAAAAATGTAAATAAACTCTACTCATTATTTCAGTTTTTAGTTACATATATCTCTATATATAATATATTAAACACAATAATGAGGCAAGTTAGTTTACCATAAGATAACAAATACTTATTACAAACTGAAGTAGCTACCGACCATGGGGGTTACGGTGGCTGAGCGGTTAGCCTGCTCGCCTCCCATCTAGGCGAACCAAGCTCAGTCCCCGGCCGCGCCACTCCCGGAATGGGAATCGTGCCAAACGATGCAGCTGGTCGGCGGGTTTTCTCGGGGATCTCCCGTTTCCCCCCGCCCTTGCATTCCGGTGCTGCTCCATTCTCACCTCATTTCACCCTCATCGGATCTCAAGACCTCGTTGTTAAGAGCCGCCCAAAGTTCTCAACTCAACTCAACTCAAGTTACCGACCGCCGTTTATAAACCGGAAAAGGGGGGAGGGGAGGGGTACGACTCTCACGGTAAAATGAGCACTTTTGAAATCAACCTTTGAAAAATGTCACTGCCGGTATCTTTACATATTTTAACGGGGCATACCGAGTAGCACGCTTCCAGTAAAGTTGGTAACGGATGAGGGAAAGTGATTTCGTGCTTTAGCATTTAATTAAAATTGTTATAGGCAATTTACGGTAAAGTGAGCACTTTTGAAAGCCCTCTCATTTGAAATAATAGCCAGTAAATATATTTTATTGTATTCTTAGAGGTTAATTTTAGAGTGCGGTGGAATATACACACTGTGTTTATTACTAACATGGCAATATATATTTTAAAAAGGTGGTTGAAGGATAAAAAATGGCTGAAAGGAAAAAGTAACTGGGTCCACAAAAGTGCTTACTTTACCGTGAACAGCGTATAGGTAGGTAAAAATTTGTGAATACTGAAAAATATTAATGTGGTTTTCTGTTTTTTATGCATGTATGCGTAAGAATGAGCAGAATTTATAAAATATTTACTTTCCTAATAATTTCACAGTCTCACTTCACCGACGTATGAATAATGATCAGGCCAGTGGTAATTTTAATTTCACATGTGGTGGAAGAATACGCAACTAACACACGAGCAGATCTTAAGCAGAGCTTACAACAGTGCTCAGTATACCGTGAACTGCCTTTATAGATACGTGAATTTTGTGAATTAATTTGTGCCGCAGCGTAGACTTCTCAGTCCTTTATATTTCCGGGCTACAATAAAATGGCTGCTGCCTTGGTATGAGGGTTTTTTTATTATTCAACTTGGTTTCCCGTGATACGGTCATGCCGTCCTGTTTATTACTGACTGAAGAGATGAACAGGCTGTGTCAAAGCCGCTGTGGTCCAATCGCGTAATACTTAAGAATACAGAGGTGAACAGTCGCTGACAGTCTAGTCGCTGTTTCTTCACACTTTTTTGAATCGAACGTTTAACAAATCACTTCATGTATGACGTGTTTGTCTGCTTCATTAATATGCCATTTATCACAAGCGCTTTATACTTGTGTTAACATAAAAGTAGGCTACTTTATTTTTTTGTAAAATCGAACGCTTATTTAAATAGTACCTCTTTTATAATGAACATGAATAAAAACAGAGAGAAAATAGATACGTTGGTGCTACCTAGTAATAAATAGTTCTTATGCAAAATATTATTACACTGAGTGCGCACGAATACGGCGCGTTGTCCCTTTGGTGTAGTTTCCTAGACTCGGTTAAGCTTTGTTTGAGTGAGGCGGAGGAATACCCTGGAAGTAGAACTTTTTAGCGTGAACGCCGTTCGCCAGTCCGCGCCTGGTGACCTACTGGCCAACCTACAGTTCAGCCAATAGAGAACCTTTCGCAGCATGTAGTAGCCAATCAGACGCAGTGTCTGTCCCCAGAGGCTCGCGCAGCCAGTCAGAGAATATATATGCCCACGTCAAAAGGAACCTCCACGTCATTTCATCTCTGCGTTAAGCTTCGTATCTACTCTGTGGTCCAGTCGTACAAGTTCTACTATAGTGTACAGGCTTACGGTCTAGCCTGCCACCGAGCTAATTTGAAAAATGGGCGTGCCTTTACTCATAACTAGGGAGATGCGAAATTCACGTTATTTTCTGGCAGCAGGCTAAACAACAAGACGCTATATGCTCATTTGACTTCTGCTATTGGCTGACAGTTTGTGAAGCCCTGCCCCAAGGACAGTCCAGCCAATAACACACGATGAGCGGCAAACTGACCAATCTCCTGTAAAGTTGTCTAACAGGCAAACAACTTTGTATAAAGCGAAACAGCCAATGACCTCGTGGATTGCTCTCAAATATATATATATATATATGTGTGTGTGTGTGTGTGTGTGTATACACTGAAGCGACAAAAGTCATGGGATACCTCCTGATATCGTGTCGGACCTCCTTTTACCCGGTGGAGTGCAGCAGCTCGACGTGGCATGGACTCAACAAGTCGTTGGAAGTCCCCGGCAGAAATATTGAGCCATGCTGCCTCTATAGACGTCCATAATTGCGAAAGTGTTGCTGGTGCAGGAGGTAGTGCACGGACTTACTTCTCGATTGTGTCCCATAAATGTTGGATGGGATTAATGTCGGGCGATCTTGGTGGCCAAATCATT
Source organism: Clitarchus hookeri (assembly GCA_002778355.1). Classification (NCBI taxonomy): domain Eukaryota; kingdom Metazoa; phylum Arthropoda; class Insecta; order Phasmatodea; family Phasmatidae; genus Clitarchus; species Clitarchus hookeri. The sequence goes on from NQII01001310.1 coordinate 272,611, forward strand.
CGCTGGAATTGTCCAGAATGTTATTCAAACCAATTGCGAACAGTTGTGGCCCGGTGACATGGCGCATTGTGATCCATTAAAATTCCATCGTTGTTTGGGTACATGAAGTTCATGAATGGCTGCAAGTGGTCTCCAAGTAGCTGAACATAACCCTTTCCAGTCAATGATCGGTTCAGTTGGACCAGAGCACCAAGTCCATTCCATGTAAAAACAGCCCACACCATTATGGAGCCACCACCAGCTTGCACAGTTACTTGTTGACAACTTGGGTCCATGGATTAGTGGGGTCTGCACCACCCTCGAACCCTACCGTCAGCTCTTACCAACTGAAATAGGGTCTCATCTGACCAAGCCACGGTTTTCCAGTCGTCTAGGGTCCAACCGATATGGTCACGAGCCCAGGAGAGGCTCGTACGTCCCACATTGAATCCTGCGGTTATTTCACGCAGTGTTGCTTGTCTGTTAACACTGACCATTCTGCGCACACGTCGTTGGTCTCGGTCATTAAGTGCAGGCGGTCGGCCACTGCGTTGTCCATGGTGGGAGGTTATGCCTGAAATTAGGCATTCTCGGCACACTCTTGACACTGTAGATCTCGGAATGTTGAACTCCCTAACCATTTCCGAAATGGAATGTCCCATGCGTCTAGCTCCAACTACCATTCCACNGATCTCGGAATGTTGAACTCCCTAACCATTTCCGAAATGGAATGTCCCATGCGTCTAGCTCCAACTACCATTCCACGTTAAAAGTCTGTTAATTTCCGTCGTGCGGCTATAATCACGTCAGAAACCTTTTCTGATGAATGACTTGACTACAAATGAAAGCCCAACCAATGCACTGTCCATTTAGCCTTTTTGTACGCGATACTACTGCCGTCTGTATATTTGCATATAGCTATCCCATGACTTTTGTCACCTCAGTGTATATATATAGAGCAGTGAAGTTTGGCGTGCCACAAAATAATAACACGGATTTTGTGGGCCTCCAATCATAACTCACGCGGGTACTCTCTTTCTCTCTCTCTCTCTCTCTCTCTCACACACACACTCACTCACTTTCTGCCGTAACGTGTAATAAAACAGCTCTAATTAGGAAGCTTAATTCCACAATACGTCACAAAACACAGCAATATACGTTGTGGGGGGGAGGGATTGCGGGGTGGAACGTGTTCGGGCTATTGCCAAGGTCGGGCTCGAACGAGCGAACCATCTCCCATGGCAACCGTTACAGTGTAGAGGATGGCCATCGATTCCAGGACCTCCATTGTGTGTTCGACTGGGGGTGCTGGCTGGGGAGCCCTTTACAGTTGGCCGCTCGCCAGGCGACCGGCCGTGTTTTACGACGTACTCGATGCGCGCCGGAGACGGACTGCCCCTCTCACGCGCAGCGGCGTACACCGCCGTACGTACCCCGTTTATTATTTCCCCGCCCGTCGTGGACGCTTCGCGCACTGCGCCACTTACCACTTTCGCTTTCGTCGTCTCCTTGTTTCCCCTCGATTTTCGCCGCACTTCAACGTAAGCCATAAAAATCGGGACGTGGCGGTGTTGGTGACACGGCCTCGCGTTTTACGTAAATAACATCTGCGTCGGTAGTATTTTCTTTCGTATCGAGTTACGAAATGGGCGTGATCCATTCACGGTTATTTCCAACTTCTCTGTAGCCATGCTAAAGTTCTACTTCCAGGATATTTCTCCGCCTCTCGCAAACAAAGCTTAACCAAGTCTAGAAAACTACACCAAAGGGACAACGCGCCGCATGCGTGCGCACTCAGTGTGAGAACTATTNAAGCTTAACCAAGTCTAGAAAACTACACCAAAGGGACAACGCGCCGCATGCGTGCGCACTCAGTGTGAGAACTATTCTTACTAGCCAATACCAATACACCTGTTTTCTCCCGGTTTTTTTTATTTATAAATGAAATATTTTAATTTATAGATAAAATATAAGTGAAAGTTAAATTTTATATAAAAAAATAACCTATGTTTATGTCAATACAAGTGCAACACACATGAAATACATCATATTGTTACTATTTCTCTCTCAAAAGTCAGTGGTCTTAACCATGTTCGTTAAGGGATCGNAAGCTTAACCAAGTCTAGAAAACTACACCAAAGGGACAACGCGCCGCATGCGTGCGCACTCAGTGTGAGAACTATCCTTACTAGCCAATACCAATACACCTGTTTTCTCCCGGTTTTTTTTATTTATAAATGAAATATTTTAATTTATAGATAAAATATAAGTGAAAGTTAAATTTTATATAAAAAAATAACCTATGTTTATGTCAATACAAGTGCAAAACACATGAAATACATCATATTGTTACTATTTCTCTCTCAAAAGTCAGTGGTCTTAACCATGTTCGTTAAGGGATCGAGGTTTTAATTAAATAACAGAGTTAATTATAAGTTTATTTTTTATAATTTCCTAATTTGATTTACAATTACAAACTAAATTCTCTCGATTCAACATCTCACAATAAATTGATATCACTTACTGTTTATACAATTAATGACTTCAATCAATACAGTTTACTACCTCAAATAAATTAATACAATTAATAAATAAAAAATCAGTCACAATAGACAGTGCATAAAAACGTATTCAATTATTTTACAAATTACGTGTCCATATTTGACAGTTCCAATATTCATAATAACGTCCGTATCACATGTTATTCAGCCCCACCTCGGTTTAGTCCATGTCCCACCAGTCCGCGATGTTCTAAGAGTTCTCCTAGCGCCCTCACGCACAGTAGCCTTCACTCGTCGGGTGNCAAACACCTCGCCCGCCGTCGTCTCGCAGTCTCCCGCCGTCGTCCGTCCTCTGCACGCCGCACGATTACCGCACTCAGCTAAAAGGCTTCTACCAAGACTCCGACAGTCCAACTGTGGCTTTTATTTATAGGGTCGTAGGCCATCGCCCAGAAATCTCCCTAAATCCCGCGTTGCGCAGAGGGCCATAATTCCCAGAATATTCTTGCGTGTTCTCTACACTTGTCGGCTTCTCCAGCAGGGGGGAGGAGGAGGGTCTGTGACGCCAGCTACGTCACCGCTGTCAGTCATACCTCCGATTGCCCTTGTTGGTGGTTGGGGGG
>NQII01001310.1:275751-325511 GCA_002778355.1 Clitarchus hookeri
GAAGTGGGTCACCCACACAGAACCACGTATAACGAGATCTTGCGGCCGGTGCGAGCTACAGCACGTAACAATGTATTTAAGAAACAACTAAACAGATGGGGTGATTTTTCAAAGGTTTGATTCAAAAAGTGTGGAGACACTGCGAATTATGACTATACCTGGCTTTTATGGCTTAAATCGACACATCTAGACGAGAGCTTTCGTTTTGGCACCAATATCTGTGCGCTAGAACACTGGAGTTGCGAGATGTACTGTCCGGAAGTTTTTGCCCACGCCTTAAATTGCCGCCAGTCGCCGCGGGCCTGTCCATCCGCGTCTCGGGCATGCGCGGTACCAACTCAAGGTCATGCTCGCGTCGTAGTCGTATACCCGATCGAACAACATCACATTTATTTCAATCGTGTTATTAGTCACGATGCATAGTGTCGGAATTGGTCATCCTTCGAACGGTACATCGCCGCGCTGTTTCCATCCTGGTACCCCCAAGTATAGGCCGTCCACAGTAAAGTGAGCACTTTTGAAAGCCCTCGTATTTTGAATAATGGTCAATACATATATGTTGTTTCATCCTTGGACCTTAACTTCCGAGTGCCGTGGAATATACACGCTGTGTTTATTTATTAGATGGCAATATTTATTAGAAAAGAAGGTTAAGGGGTTGTAAATGGCCGAAAGAAAAAATAACTAGGGCCTCAAAGATGCTTACTTTACCGTGAACAGCCTATATCGATCTTATTTCGAAGAAGTGAAACATATCGATATAAACAGCGAGGTGTTGAGCGTCAGTCAGGGTGAAGCGAGGCGAAGACGGAGCAGCGGCGGAATGCGATGGCAGGGGAAACGGGATTATCCCGATAAAACCCGCAGGCATGCAGTAACGTCCGCCAAGTTCCCCACATGCGAAAATCCGGGTGAACGCGGTTCACTTTGGAGAGGCAAGTACACCACCGCGGTCCCATTTATACAGCTGAAATGACCATTTATCGTGAAGAGAGTTATATGCAGAAATACTCATAATTTTAGTTCCTCTCAAACATTACTCAGTTTGCCTAAGATTATTCGACTCAGATTTAAGCATTTTTTTGCTACATAGTTTTACCACATTTTCGCTAAAGTCATAATTTTAGGTTAATAATTGGTGATTTGCAGGAAACAATCTGCCGTACTCCAGTGAAGCAAAGAATTAGCAAATAACCGCATATAATTAGAAAATATTATTTTTTCAAAAGATGTACATATTGTTACGCGCAGCTGCTTCGCCTACGTTCCCTTCCACGCCCCCCGAACGGGCTTAGCGGTATTCCTTCCTGTATGACGTCATCAGTAGCAATCACATGGGCCGCGATAACGCTAACGGGTCCTATTCGCTGGAAGAGTCAACGACTTTGGCGACTATTCGTAACATGTCCCGCCAGGATGAGTCACGGCGCGTGTTGCTTGCTTACAGCTGTGAGTACAGGTCCACTGCCCCTTGCTACCGGCCCACTTAACTTATTCATATTTGTAAATTATTTCTTGGATTTTCTGTGTTACTTTTATTTGCATATGCTATTTCACCGAATTCCTCTTTACACGTACTTTCAGATGCCGTTGAAATAAATGTATGTTTCCAGGGGGAAAATGATATGTGGTTTGATTATTTATGTCCATACACGTGTTACGAATAGTCACTTTGCGGCAAATTACTTGCCCCCGTACGTAATTTCATTTTGCGGGAACAGCATTTCGTGATCTGCAACCGTTCCTGAAATTCTGGGGGTGTCCACGTTAGGCGGACTATCCTGTATATGCAGATATGAGCAGGGAGATTTTTCAAAGGGTAGTTTCAAAAGTGCTCACCTTACCGTAAACAAACAGCCTTTGTAAAAAAAAAGTGGTTAATATAACTGTGCTAAAGAATGTAAAATAACACCATTTTTTAAGCAGCCGTGCGGGTCACATAGCGATTTGAATGCTCAAATGTTTGTACAATCTAAAATGTATTCTTGTCATTAAACAATCTTACGCTGAATTTGTGTCTCTCCAATACATTGCGCTGTATCCTTCTAGAAGACAAAATTAAGATATGTTCAGTACGAAGTGGATTGTTTTAGTATTTAGTGTAAGTTCCGTATTCCTTCGACAAGAATGTCGGTGGCCGAAACGTGGAATTCCGCTGCGCGTACATGTTTGGTAGTTTAATCTGGGATTTTCTTTGGTAGGAAATATTCTGAAATTGTAACGTATGTGGTTATTTATGATGCCTCCAAAACCGAAGCAAAATTATCAACAAATCTCTTATAAAATATCAAAATTGCTTAAAAAATGGCGTAATTCACGATAAGATAGTTGCACTAAAATCACGTAGCTTCTGCAGAAAATTGTTAACCATCACGATACATATGAAGGCCTTATGTTGCGTGTCTCGTTTCTGATTGATCCCGACTACCAGTGTTTCAGTTCAAGGCGGTCACCTACCTAGCGCTTGAAATGTGCTGCAGCTGGTTTTATAAAAGTTTTTGTTAATGAAACCATTAAACGTGCCTCCAAGAGGTTCACCTACGAAAACAAAGTACATTCTAGACGATGGCGGAATGGTACTTTCAAGACATCATGCACTCTGAAAAAACAATTATTTTCACGCCTTCCAACATAGCTAAAACGGCTTTTTCATACTGCTGTATCTCGAAATGTTCGAACCGGAAACATGCGAACTACGATAAAGGCATACATTGCACTGTAAACATGAATCAGTGAGAATTAAGCCAAATCAGTGGAAATTTGGAAAATTGAGCAACTGATAATCAGTGCCACATAACCAATTAATGTAGTGTCGGGATTTCACTGATTTATTTGTGCTTCCCACTGAATGTCAAGAATTACACTGCTGTAAATCACTTGTTCCCAGTTAATGTGCTTGATTCGCGGGTCAGCAGTAGCTTGTCGACTGAGTATCAGTGAATGTTATTTCACTGATTGATGTCACTGGTCCGGACTTTGCTACAGAGTCGCGTCTAATAAAATTACAGCGTCGCCGCTTGAAGTCACGTTCATTGCGAGTCGTGGACGGGAAGACAGCACGCTAGTTGAGCGCCTTGCGCTTAGAGGCGATGTCCCTTTACATACACCGATTGGCGTCGTCTATAACACTTCGTCGATTTTTGCTTCGCACGAACTTGCACTCGCCAGGCTTGTCCAGGAACGCTGTGAAACGTCGATGGAGTTTGCCTCAAGTGCTCTGCATCGGATCGACCCTAACATGTTAATATTTATAAGGTGTGGGCTGACGCATTTCATATACAGGATGTGTGATATCTTCCCTACGAGATGCTGCAAGGCGGCCGGTAGTTGAAGTACACCACAGGTAATTTTGTTATAGAAGCCAGTGGCAAACCTCTGGTAAGTCTGCCATTACTGCGGATTTCCTATTCTTCCGGTATGCCTTGGACTGCATTCCGTAGTATTCAAACGTACAGGCTTCGTNGCCATTACTGCGGATTTCCTATTCTTCCGGTATGCCTTGGACTGCATTCCGTAGTATTCAAACGTACAGGCTTCGCCTCCTTGAGTTACGCGACGTATTATCGACCGTCAGGAATGTCATTACGTGAATATTTAAAGAGTTGTAGACAGTTTTTATAAGTTTACATCATTATGAAGAACGTGAAGCAAACATTCTTAGAGTGCTACTTCTGTTTCCTTAAGATCTCTATTAATGCACGATATATAGAGGCAGTGATATTTCGCGAAAATATTTTGNGCCATTACTGCGGATTTCCTATTCTTCCGGTATGCCTTGGACTGCATTCCGTAGTATTCAAACGTACAGGCTTCGTCTCCTTGAGTTACGCGACGTATTATCGACCGTCAGGAATGTCATTACGTGAATATTTAAAGAGTTGTAGACAGTTTTTATAAGTTTACATCATTATGAAGAACGTGAAGCAAACATTCTTAGGGTGCTACTTCTGTTTCCTTAAGATCTCTATTAATGCACGATATATAGAGGCAGTGATATTTCGCGAAAATATTTTGAGACAAGATACTGTCCAAAGCACTGTAGGGTCGTCCAACTTCTTTGATTGGCTAAAAAATGTTCTGGCCTGTGTTAACCGTTTGCGCACGAATCACGAAGGTTCAGTGTCGGAGTTACTTAGTCCTGAGTGGCTTGGTCAAAGACGCACACGGCACCAACAGCCAACGGAGGTATAACAACAGCTGAGTTGTGTATATAGTATTTAAGTCTACTGTGTGCTCCGATTTTAACGCGAACAGTCACTGACCCTAACGATATACTACACATGGTCATATTTATCACTTAGCTTAATAATTTATAGTAATATCCATGTTCAACAAAAATATGTCCGTGTTATTCTCACGAAGTTGGTCTTATGAAGACCCATTTTTTAGGCTACTTGATGTCTCGAGATGAAGATAGCGTAGGTCCAGGAATGCAGAGACATACCGCGTGGCCACGCGGTCTGATAGAGGTCGAGACAGCTGACGAACATGTTCAGCAAGTAATGGAAGTTGCATGAAGGCAAAATTAGGTTTCATTTGCCACTGGTAATGCTACACTAAGAAGTCTGCTAAATTGTAACACACTTCGAATTTTAGTAGAGCTGAAATGTTGAAGGTATTGTCACAAGACCCCAGAAGCGTATCCGAGTTCGTTAGGGATGGAGGTCTTAATAAAAATAAAATAACTAAATCTGATTTTTAATTTATTCACACAGCTATTATTTACAGTATTTATTATCTATCTCCACTATTTTTATTTCTCAGTGAGCGCAATATTTAATGCCTATTTCAACTCAAATTAACTTCCTTCTTAATGTCTCTATTAGGTTATAGTCAATTGACTCATACTCATCATTAACACACGTTCAGTCTGTCTGTTGCCATCATTTGTAATGTCTTCCACTCACGCATCCAGTCCAAAAGTTCCGCCTGGCAGTCGCGCTCTTCGCTGCTCTGATGCTCGCAGTCGCAGATTTTCCTCCCGCTGGTCACATCCGGCGCTACTCGTTGCTCTTCCAGCTCGTCGTCTATTGGTTAACATCGCACAGCCGCCCGGACTCCCTACTCTCATAAACTCCCGCTCGGAGGCACGACGCGCTTTTATAGTCGCTGGCCTTGACGTGGAAGGTTCGCCACACCCCTAAGTCACGCTAAGAGAAACTCGGTCATTAATCCAGAACATTCTTCAGATAAACGCGGGAATTTAATCAGCTGAAGGTCAGCAGCGCGCGAGCCGCAAAATATTTATCGCGATGTAATACGCTAGAATGTGTGTGTGTGTGTGATGGCACGCCTTTATAGTTGAAACCCTGGTAGGATTTTCGCTCGCCTGTCATTCAGATTTTCCTTAGTTACTCACCGCCCGCTGTCACATCACTTCTCTGTATTTCTGTTTAGCCCGCGCGTACAAAGCAGCGAATGCGTAACAATATGTTAGCCTGCAGAAAGCTGCGACATTCCCTCTGGTCACTACCTAAGTACACGAGTCCTGGCAATCTATTCCATGGCTACAATTTCATTGTACCTACAACTCCTTACATTTCCATGTCGGTACTTGTAAATGATGGTCTGTTGTAGCAAATAAATTCCCAAATCTTGTCGAACCAATTATGTATTCCTGATATGAACGTTAAGATCAATTGTAGGATGCCACTTCTTCGTAAAGATATGTTGCCGCAACTATAGCCTACCTAAATAAGCTTGCTGAGTAGGTTAGGTTGTGAATACGAGTTTGACCAAATTAGGAGTCGAGGCTTATTTTACCGTAATAATTATTTGAAATTCTCCAGCGCATTTTGACAGTAGTTTTCAGTGTTTCGCCCTTTACGGCGTTGCCACAGAATACGTAAGAGTACAGAAGTAAACGAATCGCTTATACCGCGAACTCAAGCCGCACACGCTAGCAAAATGGCGTCACTGGCCAGCAGCATGTTGGGTCGCCGTTCGACAATCAGCGCATAGTAACCTACTTGCCAGCCGCCAGTCCTGCCAATAGGAAAAAACTTTCGCAGCATGCAGTGGCCAATCAGAAATAAGGACCGTTCCCAGAGACTCGTGTGGCCAGTCTGCATCAAAGAAACCGCTACGCCATTTTGTCTCTGTGCGCTTATCTGCTATGTGTAGGGACAGTGATATTTCGCTAACAGATTTCGAGACAAGATACAGTCCAAAGCACTTTGATTGGCTAAAAAATGTCCTGGCCCGTGTTAACCGTTTGCGCACGAATCACGAAGGTTCGGTGTCGGAGTTACTTGTTCCTGAGTGGCTCGGCCAAATACGGACATGGTACCAGCAGCCAATGGGTGCAACAACAGTTGAGGTGCGTATATAGTATTGAAGTCTACTGTGTGCTCCGATTTTTACCCGAAAAGTCACTGGTCCTGGGTGTATACGTCCACTCCCGTCAAACTGTCACCTGAATCACCTAATCCTCCGACTGCGGCGCTCTCGGTGTCTCTGCGAGGACTGCAAATATCTTCGTAATTGCGCGCCAATTTGCCGGCAAATTAACCCCTAATGAAGGCGGTTTCTCCGAGTGCTGAGTCGTAACTGCGTGTTGTAAACACTATAGAGAGCGGCCCGTCGAGGGGCGTCGGGAGCTGTGAGCTGTTGAGCTAGGGCTGGCATGGTTTGGTGGGAAGGGGGTGGGATTGGGCTCATAAATTCCGAGCACTTGAGCAANTCCTCTTGCTGGTCGTGCTTAGCGGCAGAAAAATTAACGTCCCGCCACTGTTGTTTGCTTAGTGCTACGAGATACAAATGAGACGCGCTTTTACGCGCTATTAATGGCCTCTGCGTCGTTTATGCGAGGTAATGTTTTTAGGTGGTTAATTAATGTAATTTATTTTCCGAAGCTGTTTTGTACTTCACTTTAATATTTGTGTGACACTTTCATATCCGAAGACTTAAAAAGACCATTAAAATTAATACATTTTACAGTTGCGAAAAACACGTAATTCAAATTTATAACTTTCACAAAATACCAGTGCAATAGAAAACATAATTTTCTTTAAGTAGGAATTTTTTGCGACCATTTCTTGTAATTTTATTATTATCAACCCCCGCCCTCCCATAGGCCCCCAATTTCTCACAGTATGGAGGATCCGGAAGTTGTGAATTCTAAAGTACCGTCATTCCTCTGTTAATTTCATCAAACCGTTCGAGTCAGCTCAGAGAACTCAGCGTAGAAGGTGCATTCCCTTCAGAATTCCAACCCGATATTGCTACATCTGAAGCCAGTATGTACAAACTTATTACATTATTATATGTTGTTGGGTTGCGAAAGGCACTAGCTAGTAGCTACGATTAAGTATTTTCGGCCCAGTTTGAAATATAATAAATGTGTCCTTATTTCAAATAAATGTTGATGTTAGCTGCGTCTTTTTTGCACTATCAAAAGTAGGCATTCTGTAATTTGATTTATTTCTCTCGCAAAACTGCAATGTTTGATAATTACTCTGAAGTTAGTTAGGGTCGTCAGATTGTTTGTTATTAACAAATGTAAACGCAGCGCTAGTGTATAAAACATGTAGTGGGCTTGATTACAGTAAATAGAGACAGGTTGTAAATGTAAATTGTAGGAAAATATGTAATGTTCTTCAGCTAGTATGATAAAGATAAAATCCGATTATCCTTCAAGTTTTTATTTAAAATTAGGCATCCTCATTACATTTTGTGTATTTAAGTAATTGCGTTCTTTTCTAAACATATTGGTAATTTTCGTATATGTGGTACACATAAAGCCTGTTCCTTAACTGATTGTGAACATTCACGCTAAACTGTGTGCTACGGTAAAGGCTTTTTAGGATCATTAAGGCGATCGCCTACCCAGCGCCTGAACTGCGTTGCAGAGTACTTGAAATGCATTTTTTTTTTAACGGAACTGTTAACCGTGCGATCAACGTGCTGATATACGAAAATAATACATAAGTAAGGGCAGTGACATTTCGCGAAAATATTTCGAGACAAGATACAGTCCAAAGCACTGTAGGGTCGTCCAGCTTCTTTGATTTGCTAAAAAATGTTCTGGCCCGTGTTAACCGTTTGCGCACGAATCACGAATGTTCAGTGTCGGAGTTACTTAGTCCTGAGTGGTTTGATCAAAGACGGACACGGCACCAGCAGCCAACGGAGGTATAACAACAGCTGAGGTGTGTATATAGTATTGAAGTCTATTGTGTGCTCCGATTTTTACGCGAAAAGTCACTGGCCCTATACATAAGTTATTTCAGATTATGCTTGTCGATTACTTTCAAGAAGTTAGTTACACGCACATTAGAAATATAGTCCCTTCGCGGTTTCTTCACACTTTCTGAATCAAACCTTTGATAAAACAGCCCATGTATGACGTGATTGGTTGTTTCCTAAATATGTTATGTATCACGAGCGTTTTATACTTGTGTTAACGTAACAGTACCTTAATTTTGGTTACATTAATATTTTACTTATATTTTATCTATTNAGCGTTTTATACTTGTGTTAACGTAACAGTACCTTAATTTTGGTTACATTAATATTTTACTTATATTTTATCTATTAACTATATCAAAATTCATTTATAACTAATGTGAATAAAATCAGAGATAAAATAGGTGTGTTAGTAATGGCTAGTAATAAATAGTTCTTATGCAAAATATTATTACACATGAGTGCGCTCGAATGCGGTGTGTTGGCCCTCTGGTGTAATTTTCTAAGCTTTGTTTGTATGAGGCGGAGGAATATCCTGAAAGTAGAACTTTAGCAGGGCTTCAGAAAAGTGTGAAGTAACCGTGAATGGAGTATACCATCTCGGGAGAACTCCGCAGTAGCTGAAACGGCATTTTAAAAGCGCTGTATCTCTAAATTCTCGGATCAGATTCATAAAAAAAGTAGAGGTAAAGTAGTTTTGGTCAATAATATTCCAGGGTCGATTCTTATCCATTGTTTTCTGTATTCGTTTTTATTGCTACCAACTTACGCGTGGATTATGCATCGTATGACTGCAACCGGCGTTGAAGTTTTGTGTGTATGTGTTTGAGTGATAAACAGATTAACGAGTTGGCAATCTCTGTAATTAAGTTTCAAACAAAAACACTTTGTCCATTTATGTTTACCGTGCAACATTTCTACGAAAATATTTTTTGTAAAAATTTTAATACCCTGAAAATTGTGGGTAAATTAAGATGTATAGACCCAACAAAAACCCAAACTCTTATTAATTTACTCCTACTTGATCTCTTGCAGCATCGTTTTTCTCTTAAAAGGGTACAGATAATTGTTAATCTGAAAGAGACTTTGTGAACGTTAGCGGAGACTCTCCTAAAATCATTTAATATGTTAAAACTCTAATAACTTCCCTGGAAAGGCAGCTTCGAGCTAATGGCGATGGTAAACTGCAGTGAAGTGGGCACCAGGGATGGGCGAATAGTAACGAATTGTTATTTAAGTGATTGTTACCATGCGAGTACCGACTCTCAGAAATACTCGTTACTCGAGTACTTGCAGTCGCAGAGAAATCTTCGGAGCACTTTTGAAAGTCCCGCTCAGGATCTACTTTTCTTCTCAATGTTTTGTCCTTCCGCAATATGTAAAATTAACACGGTCATGAGCCTGATCACTTTATTTGTGCGCCATCCAAGTGAAACCTTGGAATGGTTAGGAATTTGTGTTTGTAACATTTAGATCCATACTCTAATATATATAAAATAGCTTACACTTATTTAGTTGCTATAATTTTAAACATTTCAGTCGCAATACAACACCAAGTCTTTGAACTGCTTTTATTAATTCACTATCAACTTAACTAGGATCCAGTATGCCAGTGCGTGTACTGAAGTATGTATATAATTGTGGGCAGTGATTTTTTCAAACGTTAATTTCAAAAGTACTTTCTTTGACGTGAGCGGTCTATAACTTTCGTTTTAGCATTTTAGTAATACAAAGATTATTTCAACTACAGGTTCGGAAGACCAATGTTAAAAGTTCGGCTAAGTGAATATTTTAGCCACTAGGTAAGCGCTGTCGCATGTGTACCAGATTTTATCTATTTTATACGTTAAACACAGGATACATGCAGCAACCATAAATCAGATAGAAAATAACTTCGTAACTAAGTATAATCTTTTTCTTAAAATTTTAATTAAAAGTTGCCTTTTGGAACACTGCGCACCTAGCCGCGGAAATTTTCCCTATGTTAAACCCTTCCCATAAGAAATCTCGTTTTGGTCCTAACCTGAATTGAATTAACCTTAGTAATATGCAGGATCATGGTAACGAGTAATAAGGAACTGGAGTAACGTGTTCCTTTTTACGGCCGATTTCGGACTTGTTCCCGAACGTATCGTGAAATGAAACGAGTACCTGAGTAATGAGTACAAAGTAACGAATCTATGTCGTGAATTGACGCGTCTGTACTGTTCATGGTAAACAGAGTGCTTTTGAGATTCCCTGTTTAGGATATACTTCTCGGATTACATTGTATCCTTCCACCATATGTAAATTTAACATTGTCATGGTCCTAATCACTTTATTCATGCGCAATAAAAGTGAAATGGTGGAACTGTTAGGCATGTAAAGTGTTACCTATATACAAATCCGTACTATAATGCGAACAAAACAAAGGACATTAACCTCACTGGATATACATTTGAACATTGCGCTCGGAATACAACGTCGTGTCCCAGGACTATTTTTCATTACTTCGCTGCCAACTTAACTGGAAGCCTGCATGGCAGTGTGTAGTTACGGGCAGCGATTTACGTAGAAGACTGATTTCTAAAAGCGCTCACGTTACCGTGAACAGCCTCCATTCATGAGCATTTGAATTAGAGATAATATCCGCGTAGTAGCGTGTTAGTGAGTAAAGAGATGAAACTGTCGCCGAGGCTGTTCACTAGATGCATGCAAATTTGATGGCCTCCATGCAAATGAAGTTGTCAAAACTTCATCAGATGACTGTCTTAAGGATTTATTTAAATTTCAACCTGGGAATCTAATAACTTAACCAGAAAGGGCCAGGGCGCGAGATTAGAACGAAGGAAGAAGTTGCCAAGCCTTACAGCCAGGCGGTCAGGCATTCCCAGGAAAGCGCCAACGATAAGCGTAACTTGTTGCAACGTATGCAGACACTGCGAGTGTGGGAAAAAATGCGCAACTAAGTGCAGATCAGCAGGATTCCGAAGACACGAGCAAGTTGACCGAGAGAGCAGACAATGCGGATTTCAAGCCAGTGGGGAATCGACAACGACGATCAGCACTTGATCAAGAACCATAAAGTGAGCGTCCATACACAATCATTATAAATTACTGACATAATTTAATTGCTATACTAATGTTACAATACACAACCTTACAGTACGATGGCCTAACTCTACTGAAACATATCTGGTTTTCTTAAACCATAACAAGAACGGCCTGCTGGTATGCTACCACGCTGTAATTTTTTTTTTGCACTTTTACAAGAAAAATCCTTGGAAACCCAGTTGCCAAGAAATTCCTGTGTATAACTACAAACATTTTTCATGTAAATTCTGCAACACATATATTTATAATATTACAAATGATATGTTTGCATTACAACTTATTATTAAGAAGTGGGCATAAAATCGTTATTTTTCTTCTAAAAAACAAATGTTATAAATTAATAACAGAGAATATGCGAAAACAATTATTTCAAAATGTAATTCACGGAAAAAAATAACTGCATCGNGTTATAAATTAATAACAGAGAATATGCGAAAACAATTATTTCAAAATGTAATTCACGGAAAAAAATAACTGCATCTTGCCAACACGGAGACTAGAACCTGCGTTTCTTGCTTATTAGCCCGTGTCCTTAACTGCAAAAGTAACCTGACTTACGAACTTTGCTGTTACTCTTTACTTAATACAATATTAAATNAGCCCGTGTCCTTAACTGCAAAAGTAACCTGACTTACGAACTTTGCTGTTACTCTTTACTTAATACAATATTAAATACCCACAAAATATTAGTGAACTGTTTCGGTTAAGAAGAACTTATTAATTTAATTTAAGAGTTTTGTGTAGATATGAAACTTTAATATTAACAGTTAATGAGTAATAGCTTTATGTGTTTTTAAAATGGTCTGTCTTTTTATTATAATTATTTGAGTTGTTTCAAGTGTTTTACAGTTCTTGCACAAACAGCTATATAGGTTTTACGTTGTCGAGTGTCCGTCATTTTGCTTGAGCTCGTGGATAAGGGTCAGTATTGCACAAACATTTCTTGAGGTCTATTACAATCACGGCTTTTGTGGTTTTACAAACAAGTAATTTTACAAGAGAAATTTTTGTAATGTTACAAACATTTATAGAATTACAAACAAATTCTCAGTAAAAATTACAAAACATTTTTACAGTGCACACTGAATTTTACAAATTCAAAACAATGTACAGAAAAAAAAAACTCAGCTTACTGAAAAACGAAATTTTAGTTGGCCTGTAGAAATAATGTATGTCTTCTGTTTGACTTCGCAGCAATCTTTGCATGACCACGAATGAGAATTTTATTATTCACCTTGTGAGAGAATGAAAAGTAATAATGTGACGTAACGTGTATTCTGAATATCAAAATTTTAGGGAGCGGTTACACTACAGTTTGAACTCGTTATTGTGNTAATGTGACGTAACGTGTATTCTGAATATCAAAATTTTAGGGAGCGGTTACACTACAGTTTGAACTCGTTATTGTGAATATATTACGGAAGCCATATTTAGACAAATTTAATTAATGGTTATTAAAGTGAACATTTTCGTATGATTACACCTCTTTAACTTAATGTAAACAAAAGTAAATCCTAATCTTAAATTCACACTCCAGTATTTTTTATAATCGTTTCCAGCACTTACTGATGCTGGGTATTTTTTTAAAAAATACAGTTACTCTTATTTCGATTGTAATATTACAAATTATATCGGTATTTGACTTAGCTTATTATTCATATCTACGAATACAGATAATCCTTTTAATTTCAGCCATCTTAATAACACAGTTTACTTCATAGCAGCCAATTGGAGCGCAACCCAGAACAAAAGTCGTCCGGATGTATTTAACACGGTCGTTTTACTTAGAAGAACAAGTGATTGCGATCGGAACCAAGCTCAGAGCCAGTGTAACCGTGCACAGAACTGAATATGNTTTTACTTAGAAGAACAAGTGATTGCGATCGGAACCAAGCTCAGAGCCAGTGTAACCGTGCACAGAACTGAATATGTTTAAGTAACTAAGTTAATGTGCCCCATGTGAACGTGGCCTTGGTCTCAAATTAAAAGGAAGTGTATTCCTTCGATAATGAAGTGAAGAAGAATAAATCTGTGAGGTCTCCAAGGTAAATCCTCCCACAGTCACACGTTGTATATTAGATTTTCCCCTCCTGTACGATAATCCCGCACACATTCCATGATTGGTCTTCATCCTGCTCGTTATTGGCCGTATCCCACGGGAGAGATCGACTCTAGAATGGAAAAATAACAATAGGGAATAGGGCTATAAAGCCATTACGTGTCTACCGAACTGTATCTCACAGCCTCCACAAATGAAACTCAAGTGTGTGTGTTCCCAGATAAACCATTATTAAAATTCAGCATGTATCGTACTGCGATAAAGGAACCGTCAAATTTCTAACGCAAATTTTGCTCTAACATATTATATTAAACTTACTGCAACTGTGTAGTTAATGTTTATTTAAAGTAAGGTGTACTAAAGAATTATATACCACATTACAGTTGGAAGTAGGTTTGACACTGTTAAACAAATACTATAAAAACGCGAATTTAATTGGTTTACTAAAAAAAAATCAGTAGGGGAGTGTCAACAGTCAAAATGAATGATGAGTACTGTTTGGTTCCTACAACCATATTTTTTCGTGATGTACCATATTAATTGTATTATTATTATAAATATGCAATATTATGTTTATTATGTAAATGCTTTGTTTTTTAAAAACATATTGTAAATAAAAACCCATGAATTTTACTCTGCAGAAAAATGTAATACAATTTTTAATGTAGGTCGTACCAGAAAATCGAATACTACAAAATATGTAAACTTAATAAAATAGGCACGATACCAAATATGGTTAATCTTTCGTAATGATCGGAGTTATTAACATTATTTAAACGTATAGTTAAAATAAAGTGCCAGATAATATAAATTAATCGTTCTATTAAGTCGCCTTTCGCTTTAAAAAAATTGTTACTTAATTTGCGTATTAATATCCGGACACCGGTATATGTGAGTAAAGCGAGCGGTTTTACGTCACCACGGGACACACGTATGTTAATAATGACATGCATATGTCTGCTAAACCATAGGTATTAGATGTTCTTATTTACAGGACGTGTTAAGCTTTTTTTTTTGTTTTACGCTGCACTCCTAATAGGACAGCTCATAAACCAAACTACACTAATAATTAAAACCAGCAAGCGCATTCGTTATTTACGTCGTATTCGAACACGGAACTTTGTGACTAGAATATCTCCCTCTTTAAGGTGGTCGCCTGCCTGGAGCAGTATAGCATTTGAAGCCTAGAAGCGCGGTGGCGATAAGGACTATACGCTGACGCGTCTATTAAGTGCCCCATTGTCGCTACGAGCGAGAGACTGAATTGGCATGCAGTGTTTTGGTTGTGTTGCGTGTGTTTGTGGGAACTTCAATCGGTTACCCTGCCATTTTATTGATGAAAAGTCTGTGGCAAGTAGGCAGACTCCTTAAATCCGAGCTGACCTGTCACTGGTATATGATATAAGAACCGGCAAGAATTATTCAACTTGAATGGTCTCGCCGAAGCATGATTTTTCTCTCGCTGAAGTATAATTTAAACAGGCAGATCGTGTTCTAATATTACACGAAGCAGAGCGTAGCTCCACGTGCAGACATCGCCGTCGCCGTTAATATCCGACGGTCTCCTTGCGAAATTAGGTCACGCGTTTCGTTTTCGTTGGTCCGTGTGTTGCGTCGGCCGCGACGAGTTGCACTGCTTTTCGTAACGCAGCTGTCTATCTCGAGCTGCTTCGAGGTAAAGTTTTTTTCGAAAGACTTTCAGGTGCGTGGGAAATAATGCCGAGTCTCGAAAGAGTTTCTTTTCCGGCGCTAGAGAAGGCGCGGAATAATTATCCGACAACAATAGCGGGTCGTTACACCTTCAAACAATGGACGGTCGGCGTGGTCGCCATTGTCACCGCGGTGCGTACTGGAATCTGGTGACTAGGGTCCGATGAGTCACGCATTGTTTATTGAGCTCGAAGCTCAAATTAAGGGCGCGAATTCATGATGAGGGCGCCTCAAGGAGAAATACTCGGTAACGAATTTCCACCAGCTGGTTAAGGTTCGTTTGAAACAAAATATATGATACCCATGGACAAATCTTCAACCAAAATCTAGTTTAAAAATGCGTGTTAGTCAGATCTGGGACAAGACCTAGGACAAATCACTCAACTTGTTTAAGTCTAAAAACTATTAAAAACAAAAAAATTAATACGTACAAAAACTTGACATGGTAATTCCGAAATGTCTGAAATATTCTGGAGAGGGGGATTAAGTAACAAATAGTAACAACTAGCCAAAGGTAATCAACTTTAATAAACAATTTACTGTGTTAGGTTAGTAGCCAATCGTTCGTATGTATACCTATAACTTCAATACTTGTGTATTGTTTAACTCGACAATAAATTAAATAGTGTATTATTTAACTCGAGAAATAAATTTAATACAAATGAATTTCAAATTTTGGTACATCGAGAAACAAGTGCGTTGATGAGTCGACCCATTTTCTGATACTTGTGGCCTTTGATAACTGCGAAAATTAATAAACGCTTAAAACTTTCAAATTAGGGACGTCTCTAGTTACCCGCACGGAGACTAGACTGGCGCTGGGAAGCAGTTAGTTAAATCCAGGCGGCTCTTAACATCTTTGTCTTGAGAGCTGATGCGAGTGAAGCGAGGTGAGAATGGAGCAGCGCCGGAATGCAAGGGTGGGGGAAACGGGAGATCCCAGAGAAAAGCCGCTGACCAGCGGCATCGTCCGGCGCGATTGATGCATGCGAAAATCCTAGGGCGATCCCGCTGGGAATTGGGCCTGGTTCGCCCAGGTGGAAGGCGAGTAGTCTAACCACTACACCACCGCATCCCCAAGGCGCCTAAGAGACTAGAAACGTACGTTAGATATGCTACGAAAACTATTTCGCACAGTCGAGAAACTGTCGACGGTCGGTCTTAAATCAAAAAGCGTGCACAGAAACTGCGTGAAAACTATCACCTGGACATAATTACAACTGGCCGAGTTCCACCTCATAGTAGTTCCAACTTACGGTGGGAGGGGTTCTGGGTTCGAATTCCGGAGTATTGTGTTGTTCGTATGTTTAGGATAACGTTTTAGTACGTTGGCCGCTCTAACGTTAGACCTTCTGGCATACAGTAGGAACATAACCAAAATATACAGCATACTCAAATATCGAAAAAAAAAAAAAAATTCCGTAAATTTATTGTAGGCTCGGGCAACACCAAAAATTATCCTGTTATCTGTGGCGCACGGCCGATTATAAATATTACGTTAGTCGAAGGACCTGCAAGGAGAAATATCATCAAAACAAATATTGTTCTTATATGTAACTTTTTTTTAAAGAAAATACAGAAGACCTAACTGAGCGGCTTTCTTCTCACACGCGTAGAATTATTCAGAGGTCGATTGCAGCAGTGAATCAGCTGTATACTGCATCCTTAAAAGATTGCATCGCCCCTTATACAGAAATTATTCGTTTTAGTGTCGTAACAGAAAAGTCGGGGTCATTACCGAGAATCTGTCATTTTAGAAGCACAACATTTCATGGTTCTGTGCAAATTTTTGCACTTGATTGTCAATAGGTGTTCCCTGGTTGTCATTAAAATGTGAGAATAAATAAATATTGAAAGTTTTGTATGAAGTTTATTGCTGCATAAATATCCATTGGCAGTTTATATATTATGTCCGTAATGATAGATAAGGTAATTATCTAAGCTTGTATTGTCGCATTTTTCAATAAATCCCCCTAAAGTTGAATTAGGAAGTAATCAATAAAAAATTTAATATGGCGGCTGACATGGGCTCTTAAGGACTCCGCCCAGTGGGAGGGGAGGTTTATTCGCGTCAGTGTGGCACAGAATCTATGAAGCGTAAAGGCTACGCCGGCCGGCGCGTGTAATGCGATTATCGCCTCTATGGGGAAACGCACTGAACTGGCGTGCGACGCGGTATTGCGAGACTTAAAAGGTTTTTTTGGTGGAAAGTCTGTCGCAGATTCCAATGTGTTTGCCTGTCGATGTTTCCCACGCATTAGTTTAGTAATTGTTCGTACACAGCGGTTTGAAAACGTCGTTTTTAGCTATGGTAGAGTGCTTCACACATGGGTTCTATAATCGTGAGGTATTATATTCTCTCAGGCACAACGTCCTATGCATGGGACGCTGCGAAAGAAGCGGATTTAGTGTTCTGCAATATAGACAGAAAAACGACGTGCAATATGGCAAGTCCCTTTAGGCTGGGTTCGCAATCAAAATACATAAGCACAGAGCATTTTACATGACAGTAGAGCATGCAAACGACCTAAATTCTTGTACGAAATTAATCCACAATTTAATAAGTATGTATTGTTTTTAGCCAATGACATCATTTGGCAGTGTTAGTAAATAATGGATTTTTGTAACAGATTTTGATATTATGCTAAAAATTTACAGTGATTTAAAAATTTCTCACTTTTACTTTTTTATTAAATCTTTGCTTTTGCTATAGCAAACATGTGGGTAACCTTAAATAAAAATTCTGCTAATGAAATGCCAACTATTTTTTCCTCTAAATTTATATATTGAAACACTTCTTCGTTTATGCAGCATAACTGTTATTCCATTGTAAATAAACAGTTTCGTTTGTAATTTTATACTCTGCCCTGATTGGCTGTTGTCCAATGCGCCTGCACAAGAAATGAAGTATAAACTTTTCGTTTGTGTACTATGCCAGGACCTCTCATGCGCACGATCTGTTATGCGCAGTTTTGAATCAGTCGGTTCGAAAACATGACAGTCAATCCTTGTCCACTCGACCCATGTTCTCTGTTTACTGTTATACACTTTCAATTGTGAACCAAACTTTACTTGTGGGAGACATTGTTCGTGGTTGAGACTTCATTCCGTAGTAGTGTTTTAAACACCCTTTATTAAAGATAGTCCATTCCCATCCTCTATTCTAGTGTAAACCTTTTTCTACTTCATAAATTGCGTGCAATCTTGCAATTATTTCTTGTCGAGCGTTTTTTTTACGGCGTCTATGCCGGTTTACCCCCTCCCTTTGTAGTTCGGGTTAAGTTAGCATGAGGGGTAAATATGGCTCCTATCGCAGCCATGTTTTACCCAATGCCAGACAAGCCGCGATCATGTGCCTTAGTAGTAAGAATCTCATGCATGCCCAGGCATACGGAGCTTAGTCCTGAGATGCACTCGAAGTCACATCCCTACCCAGGACCTCAATCTCTCCTCTTAGATTTAAGGTAGGTTAGAAAAAAATCAGCTGCTACCAGAAACATCAAGCACAAACACAGTTTTATTGGTCCCCACGGTGCGTCATACGGACACTTCTACAGTTTCACACAAAAACTTGTTCCTTAACAACACCTAAAATAATGCATTTATTTGTGGCTGAAAGGGTGCGAATAATTTTTTGGTAGATTAATACTTACGCCAAGATGTTGTTCAGTAGTTTTTTGTTTAAAGAGTGAGTGAGTGAGTGAGTGAGTGATTTGGGCGGCTCTTAACATCGAGGTCTTGAGAGCCGACGAGGGTGAAGCGAGGTGAGTATGGAGCAGCGCCGGAATGAAAGGGCGGGGGAAACTGGAGATCCCCGAGAAAACCCGCCGACCAGCGGCACCATCCGGTGCGATTCCCACATGCGAAATAACCGAGAATCGACCCCTGTCCGCCTAGGTGGGAGGCGAGTAGTCTAACTACTACTCCGTGTCCCAACATTGAACTGTTTTTCTGCGAATATGACGAACCAAAACGGCATAGATTGGATTTGAAGTTTCAGCACTGATTAGTAAACAGGTACTTTGAGATGTTTGAATATTTTCTGGTATGAATTTGGAATGCAGATAGATTAAATTAAAATTGGTAAAATTATTTTATTATTCGTGTAAAAGTGAATGTCTTTTGAGATTTAAGACACAAACAAGCACGTTCATCACTGTTGACCATGTGACTTCGACAGTTGTGTTGCTTTGGGGTAAGTCAATGCTGGGTACATGCGCTTAAGACGAATCAGCGGCCTACCTCATCTTCGTGGATCCAACGCGTTGCTGCGAGTGAGGCCATTTGTCTTGCGTCAGCGTATGTAGTTGGCGTTATAAGCGGCTATTTCAGCTCTGCATTCGTAAGTGCTGTGTGTGGGTGCGTGCCGGGAGGAGCGGGGCGGTGCCCTGTGGCGAGCACGCGCCCGTGTTTAGAGACGCCCGCTAACACAATTACCGGCGCCCGTCTTGTTCCTCGCGAGGCGCTATCGACCTGCGGCACGCGCCGGCTCGCGTCTTCCCGCCACGCCGTCGCCGGCCGCCTTTAGCGCAGTGCCGTCATTATCTTCGTTTGGCGCCATCGGCGTTCGGCGACGGAGCTCGGAGCTGTTCATGCTCTGTCATGCCGGCGGCCATCTTGTCCGCCATGTTAGATGTCGATTACTTCGACCTTGACCTTTGACCTTGAAACCCCAAAAGAATCCCAAATATTTATAATTATTACTATAAAAATTGATTATTAAATAATATATTTTAAAAAACTTACATTTCCTGAGGTTCCTCCCAGCACCACGCCCAGCAGACGACTGACCACCTCCACCCCCTTCTAATATATTTAATTGCTCCGCCAATGTTTCTCATTGGTTAATTACTCTGGTGTTTTCGAAAACCTTCGTTCCTACNTATGCATTGCTGAGGCCGCCATCTTGGATTTCGTGTGTTTACTTTTACATCACCTAGGTGGCGCTAGTGTATTAATTCAGCCACCAGGCGAGCTGCTGATTTAGCCACCAGACGGCAGCCATAAATTTTTATGTTTTTTTAATATAAGTTGCGCTTTCGGTGCCCTCCATGTTGAATTCTATTTTCAACACATAGGTGGCGTTAATTTCTCGTTTATGCTGCCTGCTATTGGTCTGTACCGAATGGTGACATTGACCATTCCTGCAAAATACGTAAGCTGTTATATTTAATTTTTTTGTTTTAATTTTCAACATAAGTCCTTTTATTAAAAATAATTTTGATATAAAACGGGTGTATTTTAAAATAAATAAATAAAACACAACCAATTTTTACACATAATTTAGTAAAGTACGACATGAGAAAACACATATACACATTGGAAATTTATCTTTTACACTTGGTTTTGTGTATTGCAAAGCACCGTTCCCCAGTGAGTCCTTATTTTCGTAAGTAGTTAGTATAATACTTAAAACACTGTTTGCCGACATTAACTTTGTACCCATGCGAAGTAATCTGCGATCGCAACAGTCTTGAAAAAATTTTTATGTAACAATAATGTGAAATATTCTTAGTTTCGTCTTTCACCGCCAGAAGATCAATATGTTCAGGTTCCTCGTTCTTAGTCACACATGTTGGCACCACTTTCCTCGTAGCGTTCAGCGAGTACACATTTACAGACACACCAGGGTTGTTGTTCTCAAAGACCCTTATTTGCTGTAGAGGAGTCGGAAAAATCCAGTCCGCTAAAATCAAACTTTTCTTCCGCCTCAGCATACCTCTTGTCCACATGCTGCGGATGCGATGACTTAACGAATCCGGCCAACACTGACCACTTGAAACATTAGTTGTCATAGTTGTGGGGATTGATTACGCCACGTCTGTGTTTGATAAAGTCCGGAACGTCAACATATGTCGATAGCTGTGAAGTTCCGTCCTCTATATTACTTGGAGGAAGCCCCTTGCACATATTCATATGCACCCTTAGACCATCCATCCGTGAAATCGACACACCACATTTCGAACACGTGTACTTTATTTGGGCGGGGTCCTTTGTACAGCTATGCCTCTCATGTCGACGGGGACTGCAGCTGCAAGTCAAGGTCTTTTCACAGAAGCGACACTTATAATGTAGGAATGGTTCAGTAGAGGTGGTTGACCATACAGTTGTCGCTGGAACAGAGGTCGATGGTCCAGTTGGCGATGCAGTTGTCGTAGCTGAATAACTGGATGGCACTTCTGCAGGCCCTGTGCCAAGCATTCCCGAGGACCCTGGAGATTCCGGTAGACACATAGGTGCCTCAGCCGAAGAGGTAGATGATATGACTGAAGAGGAAGAAGATAAGACCCTAGAAGTCGGTGGTCAAAATAAGGGAAAATATACTGAAATCTTCAGCTTAAATCTACTTATTTACAAGTATTCATAATTAAAACTATTAATTGCTCAAATGACACCATGCAACATTCATGATTCCAGTTGATTCGACAAAAAATATTGTATGTAATGGTATAAGTAAATATAAAAGAAAGATAATGTATTTTAATAGTATAAGTACAAATAAAAGTGGATAGCAATTTTACAAACTGATAACACATACTATGAATATGTCTAAACATAGCCTTGTTAAATATGTTTATTCACTGTTTTCGAGGAAGCTTAGGGAAAAGTAAAACTATTCATAGTTCACTAATTAAAAAGTGATTAAGCAAAACAAAGTAATGACACTGTAGAGTAAATGTATCAGCAATATATAACCCATTTTCAATATTTACAATAGCTGAGCTAAGCAAGAGCTGCCGCTATCACATTCACTAAAAATTTCTTGCTCACTGCAACTGTCATGGTGTGAATTCTTTGCTTTTTCATAATCTGTATCATCACTGTCACTATCCAGTTGGATTAAGAACTCATCTACTGCTAACTCCATGAGGCAGTCGTTCTTCCAGTACTCTTCATCAATTCCTTCAACGTGTCTGAAATATCCCACCCAGTCTTCCTTTGTTACGGCTTCTATTGTAAGCCTCTGTAAGACCTGCAGTAATAAATCACCAGTGGTGTTGTGAGCTCTGATGTGGCGTTTAATCTTAGCCCAGGTTAGTTATATGGCATTGAAATCGCATATATAAGGAGGCAATCTAAGTAAAGTATGGCCATGTTGCTGGAATATCCTGTCGACAGCGAATATTTTGTCTCTTGGTCGATGGTTTTCAAGCAATTCAATTAGAGTAGCTTTTATAATTGTTTCGTCGCAGGAGACCTCTTTTCCTTGTAGCCACGCCACGATTTCTTTTTTCGCGTCATATTTTGACGGTGGTCTTTCTACTTGCTTCGAATGATATGGTGCATTGTCCATAACTATCACGGAATTTGGTGGCAGATTTGGTAAAACTTGCTGCAAATCTACTTCTCAAAATTCAGAGCATTCATCTGCCCGTAATGGACTGTCGTCGAATTTGCCTTGTAAATTAACTGCCCGCCCAGAAGAAAGCCTTCTTGCGACCCGATATGCACAACCATAAGTCTGTTTGCTGCATTACTACTTTCTACCAATCCTTCAACGTCACCTTTATTTTGCCAGCATTTCTTAAATGTCAAATTAGTGTCAATCCACGTTTCGTCAATGTAAAATTGGTTCCTGCCTTCTCTTCTCAGCTGTTTCATTGTTGTCAAATACTTTGAACGCCACACGACGATGTCAACTCTTTCAACAAGAAACACCCGCTTCTTTTGTGATATTTTCCGCAAGAAACCCATGTATTTGAGCAGTCTTTGTAGAGACGACTTACTGCAATTCCACCCAATCTTTTCGCTCAGAACTGGCATAAGTTTACTTACAGTTGGTACGATTTTCTTGACGATGTAAAATTCTCTAATAGTGTCCCTTACATGTGCCTGTCAAAGCTATCGATAACAATTTTCGTAGTTTTTTTTAGCCTGAAATGACAGAAAAATTTATACATAAACTTCTTTTCTAGGCACTTTGTTTAAGGTTTACTATACACAATATAAACATGTACCGGTAATGCATGTCCCAAAGCTTCTGAACAATAAGAAAATGAAAGAATGAACGAATTTCACTTCCCTCTGAATTTGTTCTCTTTGAAATACTGGGATTTCTTACCATATTTCTTTTTTTGATATAGGTAAATCAAACGAACTCTCAAAAGCCTTTTCTTAAAAAAAATATGTTTTAAATTAAGTTTCGATGTGCGCTTATAGCATTACAAACTGTATGTGTAAAAGTACCACAAAATAATTTTTCCCATTAAAAATGATATAAATATAATTTGATGTATGATATATACAGCTTAGGTTTTGGACTGCCGATTGCGCAATTAACATCAATATAAAAATTTCCATGTTGAGTAAATTTTAACAGAGATTTCTAGTATTCAAATACAATAACGAGTACCTTCAACATGTACACTACAAATTGCAGTTAAATAATTATGAGGACTGCGCCAAATTTACAATTTTTAAATAAAATCTGTTGAATGGTTTTGGTTGACTGAATATATTACTTGCAAATATTACTGAAAAGTCACGGATGACACTTTACTATTGGTGCAATGTTTGAAAAGCATACCAGTTCAGTCAATAAAATAAACCTTGCTTCGATGCTGTTACGTGTCAAAGTGACTAAAAACTAACATAAATTCATCACATTGCAGATGTAATAAGGGCTCAGGCCGTCTGGCGCGTAAAGTGCATTACAAAGGTTTGGTACAAAACACATTATTCCTAAACCGCTGGATATTTTGTAGGCGTGTCCAAACACCATGTTTAAAGTTCTCATTCAAACTCCAAGAATTATTTTTGACGTAAGAATGGCTAAATCGGGTGCTTTCAGAAACAGATTTTTGTATACAAACACTTAATAGTTGTCTTCAGAAACATGTACTTTCTTCTTATTAGTGTGCCTTTAAAATCAATAGGTTCACTGCTGAAAGTCACGTGTAGGCGAGTCGCCAGGCAGAGAGACAGCATGCAAGTAGAGCGCCTTGTGGGTACAGGTGACGAAGCTAGCGAGGAGTGAGCAAGAGTTCGCCTTAGAGTCCGCCCGTTTTGAGGACTCGATTGCACAAAATAACTGCAGGTAGTCGGAACTCTTAATAGGAGATACGGTGAACACTGTAAGCATTGTGTTCTTACCTTCGCTTTCCTGGAGTTGTTTGAGGCTCGCCAGGTCTCTCTCTCTGCTTTGTTTGCGAATTATTTCGATAGACGCCTTACTTACTCCCGTGTACTTTGCTGCTCTCTCTCTGTAGCTTTGTTAATAGAAACCAACATATATTTATTCCTTTCCTCTTCATCCCAGGCTTCTACAACACTCCTGATGACTGCTCTTTTCTTGCCGTGTATAACTTGTTTATTTACTTCTTGGGCCTCGTGCTAACTCGCCATTGTCCACAGTCTGTCACCACTGCGAGGAACGAGGGGTACTGTGTTTTGTAAGGCAAGCAGCACAGCGTGGAGGCTGGCCATTGTCTTCCTAAACACCTAACCCCTCCAGAGGCAAGCCTTCCACCCATAGCTGTGCCAGCCTTCAAGAGTCTCTCGGCGACAACAGTACTAATGCGACTGTTATATTCTGTACCATATAAGAAGGCCACTTTCTTGACAGTTGACAATCGCCGCGCCTTTTCGTTTATGTATCCATTCGCCATCAAATGGCGTTTCAAGAATAGGCTTTGATGTGGCCAGGAGGTGCTGCTGCGTGCGGCAATTGGTGAACTGCTTTGGTGGCGCTGCATTCGTAAACGGAGCTTGTGGACGTGTGTAGGGTCGTTCATAAACGGGGTTTACGAAATACAAGTTACTTTAAAAATTATACAGAGCTCGCGGGAAAATAAAATTATTTATATATGCGCGTGAATACGTTATTTTAAAAAACAAAACTATAACATGTTTCTGAGTGTAGTTCGGGATATGGATGACAGATGGCGTGGAAGGGCATATTGCAACATATGGTGCACTTTTAACCCACAAGATAGCAGCACCTGGTTTGAGAGTCTGGAAACTTTGGATTTTTTCGTCACATTTGGATACGTATCGTTTTATTGTGCATCTCATTTTGAACACCTATACATTACTATTTTATCACGAAGTTTCGTTTCTAAAACTAAAAACTGCTGTTTTATGACCACGTAAAATAAAATGTATTAATTAATGTACGAACTCTTTCTTATGCGCGTATTTTCTGCTTGTGTGATGTGCTTCGGCACTGCTCTCAGAATAGCCAACGTAATATTAACTTTTGTTCGTTCGTGCATCAGCTGATACAGGATTTTGTAAATGGGACGTTAGTTGTTTTCAATATATTAAGTTGCCACTCACTGACTGTCAGAATGTGGCCTTCTTATATGAAATGAACTATAGCGGGCGGTCGGGAGGGAGTTCCCTTAGCTGCGGGAAGTGTGACTCGCGAGTTGCACTGTGTTGTTTCACGGCTTGTCGAGTGGGGGAGACGATAGGCTGTAAGGACGGCCTTCACTGGTCACAGGTAGAGCGCACAATTCTCGGGGAAACTTTGTAGTGGGGCTCAGTTTTACCAACTTGCTTTTACTATCGTCGATCATGTATTCGACAAATTAACTAAATTATTACAACTAAGCGAGGAAGACTTACCATCTAGCACTGGTAGATGGATTTACTGAATATTAACAAGCTCCCGCATAGAGGATAAGTAAATACTGCGTTTCGCGTGCAGAACAACAGTTCTCCCATTTTGTGTCCAACAGATGCATGGACCAAATTTTTCTTTTGCGGATTTCAAGACGCGCTGTCTGTCCGCCGTCAGCGATTCGGTAATGACGATGGGCGTGCTCTTCAGGGCTCTTTTAGCATGGAATACCATGGAACGAAACTGGTTAGTCACGAATTTCACAATGATCGGTCTTTTCCTTTTTTTGACGGTCTAGGCAACAGATCTGTTTGGCTTGTCTATTCTATGTGCACGGTCCATGGACTCACTGCGGAACGGTTCTTTGCAATACACAAAACGAAGTGAAAAAGATAAATTTCACGTGTTGTACTTTACTCAATTTATTTTGTGTAAAAAATATGTTGTGTTTTATTTATTTATTTTAAAATACACCCGCTTTATATAAAAATTATTTTTAATAAAAGTACTTATGTTGAAAATTAAAACCAAAAATATTAAATATGACAGTTTACGCAATTTGCAGGAGTGGTCAATGTCACCATTCGGTACATGCCGATAGCATGCAGCATAACCGAGAAATTAACGCCACCTATGTGTTGAAAATAGAATCCAACATGGAGGGCACCGACAGCGCAACTTATACTTTAAAAACATAAACAAATATGGCTGCCGTCTGGTGGCTAAATCGGCAGCTTGCCTGGTGGGTGGATTAATACACTAGCGCCACCTAGGTAATGTAAAAGAAAAACATATGAAATCCAAGATGGCGACTTCAGCAATGTTTGGACAAATGACAAACTAAAAAAAAAAACCAACAAGATGGGTATATTCGACGGAATGAGCAAAGGCGTGTGGAGTGGGGGTGGTGGGGGTGGAGGGGGTCAGTCGTCTGCCGGGCGTGGTGCTGNTTTTGTTAATTTTTTGGATTTTTTGAGATTTTGTAATAGTTTTATTTCAGGTTTCAAGGTCAAATGTCACCGGGGTTAATGTCAAGGTCACCGACATTCAAAATGGTGGACAAGATCGCCGCCGAGGGACCGGCATGACAGAGCATGAACACCTCCGAGCTCCGCCACCGAACGCCGATGGCGCCAAACAAAGATAATTATTCTACTTAGTGCCTCCTCTCACCACTTCAGTCCTCTATCTTTAGCGCCAGCCAAGGGCCCTGCACCACCAATCAGGACAGCGCGCGACCGCATGTGGTACACATCTTATGACGTTTCCTGGATGACCACCATGTCACACTATTTCTTTGGCCTGTGCGTTCGCCGTATCTCTCGCCCATCGAAAACACGTTTTCCGTGGTCGGACGACGACTGACCGCAGGATACTCACGCCATGCCGTGTAGCAGCGGTTATTGCCGTCCGTGGTTCCCCCGTGTTTTGTACCACGTCATACCGAGCTGCAAGAGTAATCGTGTCACCGATGTATGACGGGTATTATTTCCAATAAATCTGGTCGTGATAGCTCACGTCGTTATTGGTGTTGCAATTTTGGTGGCCAGCTGTGCAAATCAGGTCTGAAACGGAAGGTGGAGAGATCCCCGCCATCTTGGAATAACACATTTCTCTACATGATTTAATTCCCGGGTTAAATATTTGAAAACCAAGTTTATTACGGTATAGCGGAAGTCATAACAGTTATTTCGAAGCCCAATTCTTTTTCTCCCGTTACTCGTATCGCATCTATAACCGTGGTCAAAGTTTTCCTTGTTATTTAATCGTGGAAAAATACGGATGTAACTGAAATCGTAAGCACTTCAAAAATTCTGTTAGGAAGCAATCTATGCTATGTTGAGTTTCATTTAAGTCATGAAGTTTGACTGCATAGATTTGTGTATATACAATATGTTTTTGAATAACATGTTTGAAATTCAAACCACGGCATCTATGGACTAATAATATAAACAAACAATCCTTGTAGCAATATGCTCGAAAAATTCGTCTACTATTTTTAATTTAAATTTATAGTTAGGCATAACAACGTCGGGGGTCGTCAGCTTTACGCAAATGCGTGCGCAAGTTGCATATCACGAAGGCGAGTGGAATTAACGCCATCGTCTACATTCGAGAATACGTTTCCATCGTAGCTAATACGATTCCGTTCACCTTCGTTATAAGCAACTTGTGTACGCAGGTACGTGTATCTGCGGACTCCCGGCGTTGTGCCTAACTACAAATTAAATTAAACATTTCTAGATACTACCATGAATTCTCCAAACATTTTGATACTAGGATTTTTTGTTTATATTAGTCCATTGATGGTGTAGTTTTAATTTCGACAGGTGATTATTCAAAATCGCCTTGTGTGTGTGTGTGTATATATATATATATATATATATATATATATATGTGTGTGTGTGTGTGTGTGTGTGTGTTTGTGTGGCAGTAATTAAATTGAAATACCGAAACTGTGGGAAAGCAGTTCAGGCTACATTTTTTGACGCAGATAGGTAGATTTTGATGCTAAGACTTGCTTCAAGCAAATTTCATACAGTTAATGAAACACATTTATTTGACATCACTAAAATGTTTTTTTGAAATCATAAACATTTCACGAAGTAATTTTTTGTAAGTGCTGTGCTTGGTTCGCAGTTAGGGCTTAACTTCCTGCTGCTTTCAGATTTGACGTTTATTCTAAATTTTAAACTGAATTTGTAGACAGCCAACGNTTAGGGCTTAACTTCCTGCTGCTTTCAGATTTGACGTTTATTCTAAATTTTAAACTGAATTTGTAGACAGCCAACGTTATGAATTCCCAAGAAATTTCTTCATGATATTCACTGTTGCCAAGTATGTTATTTGGGCGCCATCTTAAAACTTGACGCTAGATATGGAAATAACAAAATTTGTATTTGCTTCTTCTTTTGTCTTTTACTTAATACCATTTCATAAAAATGTAACATTGCTGAAAATATAAAACGTATGTTTTGAAAATTTAATACAGAATAAATACCAAACCGGTTTACTTAAGTTCACAGATCTTGGAAGACAGTACTGAAATCCTAAGAAACTGCAATCCTTGATAATAGTTTTTGCCTGCTTTGTAAAAAAANAGATCTTGGAAGACAGTACTGAAATCCTAAGAAACTGCAATCCTTGATAATAGTTTTTGCCTGCTTTGTAAAAAAAATAATATATTTTACGAGAGTGATACTTTTTCTGCAAGTAACCCTGCGCTACAAAAAAAAATGTTTAGCGGATTTACAGCATTACAAATAGCTCGACAGGAATGTGCATCATTCCGACAAAATTTTTGNGATCTTGGAAGACAGTACTGAAATCCTAAGAAACTGCAATCCTTGATAATAGTTTTTGCCTGCTTTGTAAAAAAATAATATATTTTACGAGAGTGATACTTTTTCTGCAAGTAACCCTGCGCTACAAAAAAAAAATGTTTAGCGGATTTACAGCATTACAAATAGCTCGACAGGAATGTGCATCATTCCGACAAAATTTTTGNAAAAAAAAATGTTTAGCGGATTTACAGCATTACAAATAGCTCGACAGGAATGTGCATCATTCCGACAAAATTTTTGTTCACAAAGTTGCCAGTTATTACTGTCGCCGTGCTCTAGGTCGCTAAGGCATAGAGGTTGGCCGCAACTGTTCCGTATTCAAAATTTGGTATCGCTTATTTTTATTTTTTATAACAATCGAAACTTTAATAGACTTACAGCAATACAAATATTTAGTTTCACCAACCAAATCTTACATGTTTGGGGCAATCAAATAAGAACGTAAAAATTATTTGAATTCAGCAACAAAATATTTCGTTTTATTCGACGAAACCTTTTTTCTCTGTGTAGCNAAGAACGTAAAAATTATTTGAATTCAGCAACAAAATATTTCGTTTTATTCGACGAAACCTTTTTTCTCTGTGTAGCCACTAACATTTTCACACTAGAAAAAAAACCTGATATGTTGTATAATAAATAGTTCATAAAGGTTTGCGGTTTTTACAGCAGAAAATATAATTTTTGAGCGTAAAGTCAGGTAGTAACTGGGCAAATATATTTACAACGTGTCTGACTTTTCCTCGAAACTTCTCTTGCATTTCGCAGCATTTTGATGAAATAATAGGCAACAAAAATCCTTACTGGCATTCCAACAGCTATGCCCCACTCGTCGCAATTCCGTTTAACTCGTACCAACAATCACGGCCGATGACCGGATCGTTCCTTCATTCCGAAGTCACGCACTCGCCTCCCTGCTAAGTAACTACAACTCAGAAGCAATGTATACCAACCATACCATCTGCATCCGATAATCAAGCGTGCAAACTTTACCGATTGGAAAAAAAAAGTTAACTCCCGTAGAAGTTTCCAGCGCTTACTAGCGGAGATTGGCTTCAGGATTTTGTTACGTTTCTTCTTTCTTTGGAAAACTTGACGCGATAACAGCATGTTCCAAATTATGTAGTAAATATTGATTGTTTAAAACATGTGCAAGGTAAATAATTATTTCGTACTGTCAAGTTTACTTTTCGTATATATTTTAATTACACAGATGCAGGAAAACTAACTATAATAATGGGACTATTGATTTTATTTCGAGTTGGACCTACAGTTTTATCACACCTTTTCCCCATGATCTGTTTTTTTTTAAAGTAATTTTGTTAGTAACAGCTTTGTGATAAAAGTCCGGAAACTAACAAAAATTAAATTGACAGGATTTTTTTTTTAACTTACCTGCTGTTAGAATCTACCTTATGAACTGCGAGTTCCGTGTATTTAATTCATAAGCAAACCAAGCAAAGGTGATGGTAGATAGCAGTGTCATCGCTTTTTTTTTTTGCAGTTCACTCCTATTACGTCAATCGTCGAGCTTGGTGGCCATGTTTCACAAGCGACCCTATTGCATGATTAATTTACGACGTGACTGGAATAAAAGATGAGAGACTACCTCACAGCAAAATTTCCTTATAAATATGTAGTGTAGTGTGTTTTTACAATAAAAATACAGGCGAACTCATGTAAAGTATAGTGCTAGTGCCACTCCTAGTTTATTTTCTTGGAATACTGTTTGTAAAATAGCTTACATGTCAACGTAATTGTAACATGCTACAGACGAATACAATTCGTGATAATTTGTTTAAGGCGAGAGTAATNAATATGTAGTGTAGTGTGTTTTTACAATAAAAATACAGGCGAACTCATGTAAAGTATAGTGCTAGTGCCACTCCTCGTTTATTTTCTTGGAATACTGTTTGTAAAACAGCTTACATGTCAACGTAATTGTAACATGCTACAGACGAATACAATTCGTGATAATTTGTTTAAGGCGAGAGTAATNAGCTTACATGTCAACGTAATTGTAACATGCTACAGACGAATACAATTCGTGATAATTTGTTTAAGGCGAGAGTAATAACAAGCGCACAACCGGGGCGTTCAGCATTGCTTGATTTGTCTTTACGGCTGCTTTCAAAACACCGCGTCCTTAAACACTAATAGATAGGGGCACAGATTTTTTNTTGCTTGATTTGTCTTTACGGCTGCTTTCAAAACACCGCGTCCTTAAACACTAATAGATAGGGGCACAGATTTTTTCGCGGATAAATAGGACCACATGGTAGACTTCAATACTATATGTACACCTCGACTGTAGTCATACCATTGAGTAAAGATATACACTAGAGTGGCNACATGGTAGACTTCAATACTATATGTACACCTCGACTGTAGTCATACCATTGAGTAAAGATATACACTAGAGTGGCGATGGCATAGGAAAAAGTCTGACCAGTTTTGTTGTTAGTTCTTGGGATGATTCAGAGGAGCGCTAGTGTTCTCGACTGGGAGGTAGCAGTCGAAATACCTCGCCACCCGGTTTCGTTGCAATTGTGAATACTGTTATGATATGAATTTATGGTTCATCATCATACCTTAACGGGGCTATAGAGGCAAAACAAGTTATTGATAAGAGTTATGTAATGAACACTATATAAAAGAGGTTAATTTAACATTAAGGTTGTAGAATACTATTTCAATATAAACATAATGAAGTATGCGCGGGGATAGCTATACACATATACTGAAGTATTAATTTATGTTAAATTATAAAGATTTAACCAGCCACATTCTGAGTNCGGGGATAGCTATACACATATACTGAAGTATTAATTTATGTTAAATTATAAAGATTTAACCAGCCACATTCTGAGTAAAGTCTAATTGGAGAGTCCCTACATTGTTCATGATTCTGGAGGCTGAATAAGATGGCGGAAGTCAACGCCCGAACNAAAGTCTAATTGGAGAGTCCCTACATTGTTCATGATTCTGGAGGCTGAATAAGATGGCGGAAGTCAACGCCCGAACACACTTATCTTCAGCGGTCTTCGTTCCAATGGCCCGACGATAAAAGACATCGCCCACGGGCTACACTGTCCTATATCGTCTGCGTTGTCCCCGTTTACTGGCCGGTGGAGGGGGTTTCTGTGGTTTGCGAATTCATAACTAATTTTAGCAACCACGGCCCGTGTCCTGGACAAATAAGTGAAGGTGTGATCAGGCAGGCCGCTCAGCTAAGGCCTGATCACTACTCTTAACAATACCCAACTCATGATTTACTAGTGGCACGTGTTTCGTTTCTGTCNCTCAGCTAAGGCCTGATCACTACTCTTAACAATACCCAACTCATGATTTACTAGTGGCACGTGTTTCGTTTCTGTATTTGCTGAAATTTGTAGCGATATCAACTAATATTTGGTTTTATTTACCTCTGCGAAAATGAATTATCAAAAATATATAACGGTCATTGTTTTTAATTCTGATTTAATATTTTATATAGTTAGGTGTTCATGATAAAATGCGAGTACTGTGAGCACTTACAATTACAAATTTGATATTAGTCATGAATGTCATACATCACAGTACCGTTCTTATGGGAAAGGATATTGACAGGATGTGATTGTTCACTAGTCGATAAATATATGTTAGACGCACGAAGGCCTACAATATGACTCAGTGCTTACAGTTTGGGGTTGTGATCTACTACGAAGGTGACTTCGTACAAATAATTAGTACGNCTCAGCTAAGGCCTGATCACTACTCTTAACAATACCCAACTCATGATTTACTAGTGGCACGTGTTTCGTTTCTGTCGTAGAATTCTGTATTTGCTGAAATTTGTAGCGATATCAACTAATATTTGGTTTTATTTACCTCTGCGAAAATGAATTATCAAAAATATATAACGGTCATTGTTTTTAATTCTGATTTAATATTTTATATAGTTAGGTGTTCATGATAAAATGCGAGTACTGTGAGCACTTACAATTACAAATTTGATATTAGTCATGAATGTCATACATCACAGTACCGTTCTTATGGGAAAGGATATTGACAGGATGTGATTGTTCACTAGTCGAGAAATATATGTTAGACGCACGAAGGTCTACAATATGACTCAGTGCTTACAGTTTGGGGTTGTGATCTACTACGAAGGTGACTTCGTACAAATAATTAGTACGNCTACAATATGACTCAGTGCTTACAGTTTGGGGTTGTGATCTACTACGAAGGTGACTTCGTACAAATAATTAGTACGTTAAATTTGTCGATTCAAGTGTCATTGAGGCTGTGTCCGAACCTAGGAATGCACTTATGTATATAAGCATACTCCACTCGGCTCGATACTTTATGCATTCCGACAGGCATACTTGGTTGCATCCGTTACAGCAACTAGCCAGCTGATAAGATTATGAACAAGCATTTTGATGGGAAACAAATACTGAATCTGTTCTGGAACGTAGGTGTATATATTTAAAATTATCAACCCGTTAGGAACTGTAGCTGAAAAGCGCATGGCAATGAAAGTGTTGCTATTAATCAATCACAGACATTTTTTCAAGAAAGGAATGAATAAGTATTTGACGCAGTAAACTCAGTTATCTATAATTTATTATTACAACTTGTAAAGACTAGAGGTAAATGTTATTGTAACACTAATAATGGAATGAAAAAAAATTAGTTTTCCAATTTTGATATAACTTTTACACTCATCCATGCCTTGCCTTGCAAAAAAATTGGCAGTGTTCTCACTGCCCTGCATATTAAATTTAAATTCATTGCCACGCCAGGTTTACAATAAATCACGAAGAAAACTGATTATTTTTATCTTGGCTCGTCTAGATCAGTAAAAGTTAAAGAGTATACATTGTCGAGAACTTTTCCCAGTTGCCTTTTTCGAAAGTTAATGCATCCATACCACTCTTTAGAAAAAGAAATATTAGGAATAACAATTATGAACTACATATAAATCGCTTTTGAAAATAGTAGCCTAAGGGCTGTGAGGGCGCGAGACGTACACACATTAGTTTCCCTGTGTACGTGCGTATGTCATTTCCCGAGACATATACAAGATTTACNAGGGCGCGAGACGTACACACATTAGTTTCCCTGTGTACGTGCGTATGTCATTTCCCGAGACATATACAAGATTTACGTACTTAGACGAATGCGAACGCTGTATGAGTGTGCATCTCATTAAGCAGAAAACCTTATGCAAGCTGCGGGTAAAGGACATTGGCGATCGCGTATAAGGATCAACTCTAACAGAGGTTCTTTCTAAAGCGACAATACAATTGTCGTCTCTGTAAGATCAATGTTTACAATAATGATGTGCATTAGTGGTTATTGTCTGAAAAGNCGACAATACAATTGTCGTCTCTGTAAGATCAATGTTTACAATAATGATGTGCATTAGTGGTTATTGTCTGAAAAGCTGGCAGCTATGTGTGTTTACGGTTACACGAGTGTAACACAGCACACCATTTCATATTCTACACTAAAACCTCGAACTCATAACAGTGCGAAAAAGTCGACACTGAAGTTATTATCAATAATGATAACACTTACGAACGCATGGAAACTAGACATAACAAATAGAGTCGCAATATTCTACTTCAGACTGCATTACAAAATATAACTATTTCTACACTAAACATCGGTTGAATGCAATTACTCGGTGCCAATTGCTTATAGTTAAGCTAAGTTTACAATAAAAAAAAGCATGCATTAAGAATTATGCAGTAAGTGCTTATCTGTCATACGGAAACATGTCATCTGTATTTTCAGTTTCCTGTATTGTTTTAATTCTTAATTACAGCCAATGGAAACAGGCGGCAAGCCTGTCATGTTTACCTTTGTTCCTAACTTAACTTCGTATATCACAACCATATTTAAGCAGATCATACTTCATAGCCGACATTTTCTATCAGAGAAGCTTTTTTTTGTGAACAAATGTAATCGTTATCATGTGCACACACACAACCTTTTAATATTGTTTATACTTACATTACTGTAAATAACCCTTTCCCGCCAACAACACCGTCTGCTGTGTTCTGATTGGTCGTCGCCTTACAATTTCCACGTAAGATATGAAATATATCTATTTCTGTCAACGCTGAAGGAAACCCCAACAACGCACACGACCTGCTAAGTTCCATTGGAAACCAATACATGATGTAACACACTTTCGTTTCTTGTGCACACGTCTAAACGGATAATTTAACCCTTAAATTTTCCATTGCAAAGCCAGCTTTACTTCAGACTTCGCAGCTTACGCTAAATTAAAGTGTGCAGGTGTGTCTAAATGCAGTCGAATCAAATAATTTCTTAGTTCACAGTGTACAGTTGTTACCAAGAAGAACAGAAATTATTTGTAAATATCTTCACTGTGTCAAAATTATTGAATGCATTCTGGAATATTTGTCGTCTCGTAGTGTACAAATGGATAATAATAACAATTTAATAAGAATATGTAGAAATTTGAATTATTTGTGATAGCAGGGCATCCTTGTGTGTTAACTTTGTGGCATATTTACAAAATTATAATTTACTTTTCCTAAAAGTAGATATGTTCTCTGTGTCCCATGTTTTGTTGAATGAATAAATACTTTTTTTTTTATTAATGACCACTCATTTGGTTTGCACGATAATATACGAACGAAATATATATTATATCATGTAAGATTTCATAACGAGGAGTGTTAGTTAAATATAGAAAATTTAGTTTTGATTCGTTCATCCTGGGTATTTTCTCCTTTTTAGTAGCATTCCCCTACCACCTAACAGTGTTAATTTTAATATGTTACTAAGGTACTAGCAGTATGTACTATGTAGTGTATCATATTTTCAAAACATCATTTGTTCAGATATTTAAAAAGGGTGTTATGAAGTATCCGGTGCCTAAATTCTGCGAGAAGCGTGATTCGTTTAAGCCGGCACTAGATACCCAATTACTGCTACCTTCTGTTGTACCCACGAGCACAGCAGAAGGCATAAAAGTTTCTATAGCAGAAGAGAAGAAACAACGCATCAGTTCATACCCATAAGTTACCTAAATCTTGTGCTTTCGGTAATTTAACAAGCTTTAACGGTTAGAAGGCCAAAAGAAGGCTAAACTATCACAATATTAAACTGAAGGCTTATATGTGTGCCTGTTAACATTACTCACGCTTTTCTAAATAAAAAAAACATTAATAATGTATTATATAAAAAAAACTTCGTTGCGCGGCGGAGACTTGAACTAAGTTTAATTTGTCACATACCTGTGCACTAACCCACTGAGCTACGCACACAACCTATAGAACACTCGTGTGATAACGTGTGTATACGTATTACAAAAATCCACAATTATTACGAATTTTATAAAGTTGTGTTTATTGTGTTATTATGCCCGTGTGAGTAATTTGCAACGTTTCCCGTTACTTACGCGTAGATTAAGTTTCATTTTGTATATACATACGTTTTACAGAACCCGTAATATTTTCTTAAACGGACACATACGGGTTGAGGAGGTAATTACTCGGGTGTTCGGCATCTTATCTGTCCCAGCTTCGTGGCTATAGTAGACATTCAGAACACGTTCTGCTGTTGTGAGGTTTGGTCTGGGAGTGACAGAGATGGAGTATGAGTGAAAGAGAGGGTAGATGTTACAGTGGCAACGCTGCCGACTTCCCCACGCAGTCGCCACTAGAATGGACTAGCGCTACGTGGTGTTCATACCAAGAACTACAGATTCTTACCTGCTGGAGGGGTCAGAAACTTTAACCTGGGGAAGTTCACTCTATGTATATCTTTACTCAATGGTCATACGTCCATTGGCTGCTGATGTCGTTTCCGCATTTGACCGAGCCACTCAGAATTTCGTAACTCCGATACTCTACCTTCGTGATTCGTGGGCACACAGTTAACACGAACCAGAACATGCTTCAGCCAATCAAAAAAGGTAAACGACCCCATAGTGCTTTGGACTGTCTCTTGTCTGGAAATCGTTTCGCAAAATATCACTGCCCCTACTAATATATGTCTGTTCAACAGAATAACCCATCAGTGTTTAAAATATTTTTTATCTGGTTTATTGAAGCCCCACGTACGCCGGAAGACTAATTTTTTTACCTTAAAAACTAATCTTAACTTTAAATTTCCCACCCCCTCCTTAAAAATGTTACTTTAATCTATGCCTTATCCATAATTCGAACCAAGAACCCTTCGCGCCGTGGGCTGACGTATCAAAAGTTCATAATAATAAATAATGGAAAATTATGAAGAATAAAAAAAGTAACGGGTGACGGTGTAATCACGTTCTGTGAAGAAATCTGGACTCATGATTTTAAATGTTGGCTACATGAAGCGCATGTTAATATCATTTTCTGTGGATTTTAACACTTGCTAGAGTGTTCTTCCTAGGTGATTATCAAATCTATTGTGTTCGCAGTCTGCAAGAGTGCTGAGTATTTCCTTGTCTTATATTCCTACGAACGGAATGAGGTTTAATGAAAGTAACTGCGAAGCTCAAGCTGTTTGTTCTAAACCAATGTTTCCAGGCCATGTTTCGTTGTACGAAACTAAACCAGTGACTGTGACAGTCACTGATTCCAGCGGTAGCGACTGTCTCATTCGGGACGTCACGGGTTCGATACCGACCGACTACTCAGAGAGCAGTTTTTTCTCAAGTGGATTGTTTCATAGCATGTGTATCGTGGTAGACCAAATGGTTCTAGGTGTGATAAACCGCCAGTGAACTGGTTCCACCTTTTCCTGGCGAATTGTGGTGAAGGACCATTTCGACCAAATATTGTGAGTCTACAGCTATTGGATGATATTTTTCTTAGCTTCTGAAATGGTCAATGATAACCAACCCATCCGGTCATTTACACGAGCAGTTGGTGACACGTCAAAGCGCTTGGTTGTGATACCGGTACCATCTGAATTCCTATTTAATCTGTATTCACTTAAACCTGGGTGCTTTTCGGTAACGCAACCATGATGGACGGGGGGGTTGAAATTCGTTGAACAATTCAGGCAGGTTCATAGTAGATTTTCACTTTCTCTTTTGAAATAT
The DNA here is from genome assembly GCA_002778355.1 of Clitarchus hookeri. Classification (NCBI taxonomy): domain Eukaryota; kingdom Metazoa; phylum Arthropoda; class Insecta; order Phasmatodea; family Phasmatidae; genus Clitarchus; species Clitarchus hookeri. Next base: position 313,761 of record NQII01001310.1, read on the forward strand.
AAATTAATTTATACTAAGCAAGCATGATGTGTCAGGTTGGACCCTTCTTGTAGGTAAGCCCTCGTGTTTGTAACGGGGCTCTGTTCCTTTGGAGGAATCTCGCTGCTGTTCCACTAATAGTGTACTATAACCGGCAATGGGACAACGGCAAGCCATCCCCTCTCGTGCTCTGTCATTATAGTTCGACGACCGCNTCCCCTCTCGTGCTCTGTCATTATAGTTCGACGACCGCCATCTTGCTTTTCCCCAAAAAAAATTACAAATTTTCCTCGAAATTTCCCGTTTTAGCTCATGATTTCCCTTTTTCTCTCTCAAAATTTCCCTTTTTGCCTCTTAGTGTACATTGTTTCCCTTAAAATATTTCGAAATGCCCTGAATATGCGCATTAAACTATACTGGCTTCTGAATGTGGTGGCTTTACTCGTTAATATGGATGTAAAACCTTGAAAATCGAGAAAGAGCCAGCCTCATTCATACGTCAGTAGAATATACCTTTATACTTAATTTTATTTTTACTTTTAAACTGAAATAAATGGTTATAACATGCAACGTATAACCGGACGTATCATTTCGAGACTTATTCGAACATGTCAGAAGTTTTTAATTACTCATTCTCTCACATGAACTGTTTATTACTCATTATTTCCCTTGTGCTGCTCCCACTCATCCACCATGTGACCACCACTGCTCGCCTTCCACCGAGGTGAACCGGGTTCAATCCCCAGCCGGGTCACTCCCCGGATTTTCGCAAGTGGGAATCGTGCCGGATGATGCCGCTGATCGGCGGGTTTTCTCGGGGAACTCCCGTTTCCCCCGCCTTTGCATTCCGTGCGCTGCTCAATTCTCATCTCATTTCACCTTCGTCGGCTCTCAAGACCTCGTTGTTAAGAGCCGCCCGAATATCTCAACTCAACTGAGCACGGGGTAGCAGCCACCCTGTCTCAAGTCAGCCGACAGGCGCCAGCATATTAGGCATGGTTCACCATTCGGTTAGTGTTAGCCCCATAGTATTCGGATTGTAGGTAACATTCTCAACGGTTGACAAAGCTGTGTGGGGCGTGTCTGCCCAACCACTCGTCCACAACCTTCCTGAGCGAGCAAGTCGTCGATCTGATGCGGAATACGGACCTCCTCTCCCTCCGTCGCGTCCCGCCTTTCCTAGACCCACCCCTTTCCATNGGGAGGCGTGTATTTTGCTGTTAGGGCGCACCGACGCGCGAAAATGACGAGGCACAATTAATTAGCACTGCCTAATTTCCAGCAAATGAGCCGGCACGAAGACATCTTCCCAAATAAACCGTTCCTTGACGCCGCCTCAGTCCTTCCCTTTGTAAATAGACTCTCGCGATAATCACGAGCTGTTTCCTGCTGCCATTAAAGCAGCTCTTACCAGCGACTCTCGGCAAACAGGCACAACACTAATCGTTTGGAAGACGTTAAGATGATCTCGACATTCACTTTGGTGTTGCTTTGTCTCTCGTAAAAGCTCTCGGGTAAAATCACTAAAAATCGTTGTATTAGTGTGCAGAAAGTTCATTTTTAGTCGTACTTGAATTTCTTTCCACTGAGAAAAATGTTTTGTTGTATAAAACAAAATTTATTCGGCCCAACCAGATGATTGTTTGTATATGTTACAATTATATATTTTGTTCCTGAAACCAAATTACTTTGTTGTTCATATTTAGTTTCCACAAACTTGTAAGATTTCGTTGGTGCAACTAAAGATATATGACTCTACGTATATTAATCTCTTTCGGTTATCATAAGAAAAAGCTAGTACTACTGGGTTTCGAAACCTTTACTTTTCTCCCCAAGGCTACGCCTTAGCAAGCTTGGCTAACGTACTACTCACGTAGTAGGAATGTTTTTAATTACACGATTTTCTAAAATAGGACACGTACATAAATACGTGTTTTCAATTTTTTACAGCTTTACTTTTTATTTTCCTTGTAAACTTGTTCCATTGGGTTTGTTTATTAAATTATTAACCGCCAATAAATGCACTAAGAAACACTGATACTATCCTAATTGTCACTAACTTTACAAGCAACTCTAGAGCCGTATTTTCGAAAGTAGGCAATCAAATGACCCGATTACCCTCCAGGCAACCAAACAAATGCAAGTACTGGACGAAGTTGATTGTGTTACCGCAACAAAATCTGTAATAATAGAGTCATATTGTTCCAGATAGTCAATCACTCCTAACCAAATATTGATCTCTGACTCTACCATTATATTCATAATGTTTACGGTAGCCGAACCGATTTTTTGAACATATTTGTAAAATGTTTGTGTGTTCTAAATACACACAGATGATGTTGAAGCTATCAAATATTTACTTGATTCAAAAATTATTTTTAAATTATTTATTTTGTTTTAAAAAAAGAATGCAGATGTTTGGAGCAGCGTCATTTTAGTTGACTGAATAAAATATCGTCCGTTGTAAACAAGTATTTTTCAAGCAAATTTATTTGGTATGTGCAACTAAATCGTTTCCCCAGCGTGCAAAATGTTCCATTCCTCGATAAGTAAATGTGTTTGCTTTAAAACTGCCAGGAAATATGTTAGCTTTACTTAACAGCAACAGTTGAGACAATAATGGTGGAACTTAACGTAACAAATTTTTTTTGCGTCTAGCAAAAATCCAATGCTTGAAATCGAAGTCCGTTTCCTTACTTCTGTGTCTTTGTGTATAAATACGTGTCTTTCTTTCTTTCTCCCCCCCCCCNTGAAATCGAAGTCCGTTTCCTTACTTCTGTGTCTTTGTGTATAAATACGTGTCTTTCTTTCTTTCTCCCCCCCCCTTTATTATGTTTTTATTTGTTATTTAAAGATATCATATTGACCTCATGTTTTGTGCATGAAGTAAACTGATATATCGATTTAACCTCATAATTTGATTGACGCAAAGTTACTTGTACACTGAAGAGCCAAACAAAAAAACTGGTACACCTGCCTAATATCGTGTAGGGCCNGATTGACGCAAAGTTACTTGTACACTGAAGAGCCAAACAAAAAAACTGGTACACCTGCCTAATATCGTGTAGGGCCCCCGGGCGCACGCAGAAGTGCCGCAAGACGACGTGGCATGGACTCGGCTAATGTCTGAAGGTATGCAGGAGGCATTGAAATCTGCGCCAATTTGAGAAAGGGTTGCACGTCTGTCACGTTTAATGATTCTCGTCAGTCGTCGTTTGTCACGTTCGTTCACGATCTTTTTCCGGCCACAGCGATGTCGAAGATTTGACGTTTTACCGGATTCCCGATATTCACGGTACACTCGTGAAATGGTCGTACGCGAAAATCCAAATGTTATCGCTACCTCGGAGATGCAATGTCCCATCTCTCGTGCGCCGACTATAACACCACGTTCAAACTCACTTAAATCTTGATAACCAGCCATTGTAGCAGCAGTAACCGATCCAGCAACTTTTCCAGACACTTGTTGTCTTATATAGGCGCTGCCAATAGCATCGCGTTACTCTGATTGGTTCCATACCTCTGTTATTTGCATACGCACGCGTATGCCAGTTTTTTTGGCTCTTCAGTGTATGACTATGGAGTTTCAACAAAATACTGCAGTGGCAGCATAAGGGTGTACGAGTAGGCTAGATTGCACTTAGAATGCTGTAATTAGGGCTAACGGCTATGTTGTAATTTGGTGGTTAAGAAGTGAGCTACGTTATTTTTTCAAAGCTCTTCGCGCGACGCCATAGCCATCAGCGTTGGCGAGCTGGGTTGTGCCAGCACCATCGCTGACAGTGTTGTCTATGTTTCCAGCGGATAACATTTGCATCTGCTTAGCGAGTAACTTCACAGCCATGCCGCCGCCAGAGCCGCTGTTGTGATGAGGTGTTCGCCCGACGGGAAGAGGGAATTGAGCGCTAGAAGAAGCCCTCTCGTACGGTGTTTAATAGCGCAGAATGTTATCGGCATGGAGGCTGTGATGCCCTGAAGAGACATTCCGGTAAGTAAGTGTGAACGTGTGATTCCTTCCCATAGCGCGCAACTGGCTCAACTACCCATGGCATCATCTCGTGTACGTTCCGGTTTTAACTCGGAGAAAATGAAGACTGCGACAGATGTTGCTAGCGGCATACTTCATGTAAAATTCACTCTCACGTGGAAAGGACGAACTTAAAAAAAAAATAATTATGAAGCACCAGTACCTGTGGAGACAAACATCAAACCTTAACGACTTGACAAAAACTGTGAAAAACAGGAAACATGATATGGTGTGTCGTAATAATAACTTTCCGATACAAGAAATCAGGCACTCCTCTTTTTCATTTAATTTGTTATTAATAATTGAGAAGTTGGTTGGAAAAGAGGCCTTAGAAAGGAAATCACATTCCTAAATAATGGCAGCTAATGGTTTTGGAGATATGCTTGGTTTGTGTGCAAAAACATAGATCATATGGTTTTCCCGTATGGGCGTAAATGCCTATAAATATTGACTACTCACATTAAAGGAATGACTACTATTATACAACCAGTGAAGGCACGGATACGACAGTATTGATAATAGTACCCAATGTAGGTCCAGACAAAAATTCGTAACGTAGTGAAGAAGCGAGTTGTTGATGCCAGATTTTCTATATGCTATCTATGGATAATAAGTGGAGTAGAGAGATCTGGGTGGCTCTTAACATTGAGGTCTTGAGAGTTGATTATGGATAGTAAGGAACACGATAAATTGTTTGGTGGAAGAAATCCCTTAGCATACTAAAGCCTTTTTTCTTCCATACAACTCCTCAGCTGATGTATTTGGAAATGTTAAAAATAATTACATGTCAATTGTTTAGTATGTCTATCAGTACTTTCCGTCAACACTCAGTCACCAAGGCGTGAGCCGGTATGATAGGGAAGGTGAAAAATACAATGAGTGCGAAGCCTAGAGGGCCTCGTGTCCCATAGACAAGTTCTCGGTTTCGCTTGAATGATACTGTTCGCGTTAAGAATGAAGGCGAGGAACGGAGGGAGCCGAATGTTGTACGAAGAGTTACGGAAGTGGACGAGCGCCTGGGGTCACAGCGGCTGCCTTCGCGACAGACGTCGCGCACGAGTTTGCGAATAAAAAAGGTAGGATCGGCGTTCAGAGAATATGCGGTTGCGTTGTTAGGTACACTAGAGCAGTGGTTCTCAGATATTACTACGGACCACTAGGTGTAGAATGTTAGCCTAACACGGCCCATTCATGGTTACCGACAAAAACTTACTTCCAGGATATTCCTCCGCCTCATGGAAACAAAGCTTAGAAAATTACACCAGAGGGCCAACGCACCGCATTCGTGCGCACTCAGTGTAATAATATTTTGCATAAGAACTATTTCTTATTAGGAATTACCAACGCACCTCCATCTTTATTGATATTAATATTAAATTAAATATTATAATATGTAAATAAAATATAAGTAAAATTTAATTTTAACCAACAATAAGGTACTTTTAGGTTAACCAAAGCGCTTGTGATATTACGTATTTAAGAAACAACCAAACACTCGTCATACATAGGGTTTTATTCAAAAAGTGTGACAGAATGTACGTATAACGACTTTACAGCTCACTGAAATGCATTAACTTCACAAAAACTTGATATTTCATTGTGTAGAAATTAAACATAAGGTAATAAAAATGTACTATTGTTTTATAGTTTAAAGTACAGACTAACACGGTGCATCCCCGTTAAATAGATAAAACTCGATGCCAATTCGAGAAAGTCTGACGGACCACCAAGGACCTAGCCAGGACGCGGCAGTGGTCCGTGGACCACAGTTTGAGGACCACTGCGCTAGAAGGCTGTGTAAGCGGTGGTAGTCGACACTCACGTTGACGCATTCAAACTGTTTCAAGTTGATAAGACGCTTACTCATCCGAGGCATTTGTGAAGATACATAACGGTATCCTGACTGATGAGAAGTAGCGATACTGTGAGTGATGAGATGTGGCTGGGTCAGAGACAGGATTTCGCCACAAACTCTGTGTCAAAATTTAGATCACTTCTCAAGAGAGTAGAAAAAAATGTTTATGATAGAGAAGAAAATAAGTAATTTTGCCAGATCTTTGTTAAACAATTTACTTACAATCACACAGTAAAAACAAATATTAATGGATTTTACTAATTTAGAAAATCGTACTGGTACATGACGCCTGAGGGGCATATCTTTGTCCGTGAGGGATGAAGGTCTTAATAAAAATAAAATAAATAAATTTGATTTTTAATTTATTCACACAGTTGTTATTTACAGCATTAAATTATCTACCTCCGCTATTACGCTTTGTATTTCACAATGAGCGCAACTCTAATTTACGCCCTTCTTAATGTTTCTGTTTTGTTATAGTCAATTAACTCATGCTCATCATTAACACACGTTCAGTCTATCTGTTGCCATCATTTGTAATTTCTTTCACTCACGCATCCAGTCCAATAGTCCAGCCTGCAGTAGTACTCTTCACTGCTCTGATGTTCGCAGTCGCAGATCTTCCTTCTGCTGGTCACTTCTCTCGCCGCTCGTTTCTCTCGCTCGTCGTCTATCGCCGAAACTCCAGCCACTCATCAACTTCCGGTTCGGAAGCCCGGCACGCTTTATATAGCCGCTGGCCTTGACCTGCAAGGTTCGTCTAGCTGAGAGATACGAGGTCAGTAATCCAGAGCGTTCTCCAGATGTCTCAAAGACACCCGATACCCAAGGTCGAGGGCGGCACGCGTCCTGATAGGCACGACTGGCACGCTTTGTAAAAATTGCTTTGTCAAAAGCCGCTGTGTCTACGGTTGCAACTGATAGCGCGCCTCGCACGCTCTCAGAGTGGCTGCCTGTAACATTACCAAATGTTTTTTTTTCTAAATGAGTTCTTCCCTCGCAGCTTTTAGGTACTGCATGCGCTGAAATTGTAGTGAAATTGCGTACTTTTGAAATCTCTGCTTACGATACAATTTTCTGTCCATTCTGTATCCTCCCCTACTTTATGCAAAATGAACACCGCCATGCGTCTAACCAATTTCCAAGTGCATAAATGAAAAACACGCACTAAACGCCTTTTTTTCCCCCGTACACTACCCAACAGCACAACGTACATAAATATAGTATATGCACTACCAAAATTATCGCAAAAATACCATGTATACTGTATATGAAAGAAAAGTGCATACATTTTGTAAAACAGTAGATATTGCACTAGCATACAAAATTTTGAATTTGAAAACAATGAATTCATAGAGTTGATATATATTTAATTGAGTCTAAATGCATTATCATAATTTTAAGTGTATTTCCATTCTAGACGCTTGCAAAACAGCCTTGTCAAGTAGGGCAAACATTACTGATGTAGGTAAGTATTTGTACTACGTTTAGCAATTCTTTTAGTAATTGGTATTGTTTACATCCATAGCCATCGTTAAAATTATCGTTTTATCACTTAAATTGATTTACTAATAATTATAATTCTAACATTTAGTACAAGTGTGTTCTTACATACACTAATAGTATTTATTATGACTCCCCTGCTTGACGACGTCTTTGTTTGAAAAAAAAGTGCTTTGCAAACCAGCCGCAATTGAGATACGCCTAAGGTTGAATGAATTTTGCACGTGTGAGCCCTAAAAGCGTGGGAGCGCTAGGGGCGACCGAGACATGCACATCAACTCCCTCGTCGCCTCTACGCGCAAAGCACTGAACTGGCGTGCAGTCTTGCCGTCGATAACACGCATTTTATGAAACTTTTAGCGGAGACCCTAACATTTTATGACGTAATAATAATAATAAAGGTCTGATGCTCGTCCGCGTCCTTTTTTTAATGTTTTGTATCGGAATGTTCATACCTAAAAATGACCTTGAAAACACCCGTTGGAGCCATTCTCACTATCACGAAAATATGCTTTAGAGGGAAATGGAGGAACTGAAAAACGTATACAGACGCGTAACGTCTCTTAAATAATATTGGTGAGCAGACCTCACTCAGACACGTTGAACGGTTTTTTAATAAAAGGTTGTCTGCTGGAGCTCTGGATACTGTTTGGCGGCCTACCCAGGCGGACACTTAAAATTTGACTATAAAAAACTGTTAATTAACTATTTCAACGTAAAAATATCGCATTCTTCATTATAGCAAAATGTTTTACAGTGTTACAAATATAGCCCTTCTCCTTTCATATACAACATAAATTTTACTTTCCTGAGAATTTTGGTAGTGTCTGTACCAATTTTTTTGCGAGTCATGCATATAGTACAGTCGAGCGCAGAAAGCCAGTTTACTTCAACCCTTATATATATTAGTGTCTGCAGATTTAAATGGGACTCTTTTAATACGGCGGTAAGGCATGGTGCTACTCTTCCTACATCTTTGTCAGTTTTTATAGGAGCATGTCAGTCAATGCGTCCGTTGAAATATTTTTATTTTGGAAACAAATTTTATTAAAAGTTTTTTTAATTAATTGGGAACCAGTTAGAGACGAAATCAGTAATGACAGTTGCGACTCAGCACATTTGAAAACCATGCAAAAGATTTACTTGCATGCACATGGTGTATTTTTCCGCCGCATGTAAAATTAACATTCCCATGGGCCTCATCACTTCATGCATGCGTCGGTCAAGTAGAACTATGAAATTATTAGAAAAGTAAATATCTTATAAATCTGCTAATTCTTACATTTACAGTAGACGCATTAAAAAAAACAGAAAGCTAAATAAATAATTTAAATTATCACAAGTTTTTACCTAACACTTTTTATTCGACGTTAAGCCATGGAACTATTTTCCCTCCTTCGTTACCAACTTTACTATGCGCATGGCACTCAGTACGCCCCTTTAAAATATATGCATGTAGGAGTAGTGAATTTTTTTTAAGGTTGATTTCAAAAGTGCTCACTTTATCATGAACGGCCTTTAGTACGTTGTATAGTCCATTCACGCTTTTTTCGGATGTTTCGAAACAAACCTTTGAAAAATCACCCTAGGAGTAATATGTTAACTTTTTTTTTTAATAACTTGTATACCACAAGTATATATAACACTGATAACTTCAAAAGTATTATATTTCAGAATAAATAAAATTTTAACTTAGTATCGTTAATCACCTGTAATACTTATTTCGTATTCAATACGAATTAAAAACAGCGAGAGCAGCGATGTTTTGGCAACGGCTAGTAATACATAGTTCACAGTTAAAATATTTTTTTAACCAAATGTTTTGGTATGCTAAGTTTTAAATTAAACGTTGCCAATTGAAAAATTAAAATTTTATATTGTTACAGTTAAAAACATTAGCGCAAAATACGGTGCATAGGCCCTGGTGACATGGTGTTTTTTTTCGACCGAGGAAGAAACTGTTGGAGGAGCCGAGCTTGTCACACACACGCGCGCACACACACACACACACACTCTCTCTCTCTCTCTCTCTCTCTCTCTCTCTCTCTCTCTCTCTCTCGCTCGCTCTCGGGAAGTTTCGTACCGCTAGTAGAAGCAGGAAAATTATACACGTTTTCAATTATAGCTTATTGCATACTTATTACTGCAAAAATAATAATTCTTGAATTCGCAATTTACAACCGAAAAGGGATTTTAATGTCTGAATACTTATTATAATATCTTTAGATGTGATAGCGGGAGGGTTACAAATCCGAAGTTGGCAGAAGTGACGAGTGGCGACATGACATGATGACATGGAGAATAGCTGTTGCTAAACGAAACGTGTGTATTTCTTGCTCGAAAAAATACTTCAAATTACCACATCAAGTTAGTACACGTTGTGTTTTTTAAACATTCTTAGGCATGTTACGATGTTGTGATGAGTCTGTGTTTCTATGACAGTAATAAACATACTGTCACGTGTTTCGCGACCGCTGCTTGGGAAAGGACTTTGCTGCTTCGTGGTCGTTACGCTGGGCCTGTGTGTGTGTGTGTGTGCGTGTGTGAGATTGCAAATGTTGGACGTGCGAAATTTGTACCTTTTATCCGTGAACTCTTTTTATTAAGAAGTTAATAATTTTAAAGGCACGTCTGTTTATTTATCACAACGTAACTTCGCCCTAGGTGTTTGAAACACAATTGTGTAATGTGCTTACGTTTTTGTGATCTGAGTGTTCTCCACAATCCCAAAAAATTACTAAGCCCAGTCAAAAAATTTAAATAAATAATTAAATAAATCTAGTAAAAACCAAGTACCTATGCAAATAAATATTGGCGGAATAAAAGTTATGGAAGGCCTAATTGTGTGCATGTTCGCCACTATCTTTTTAGTTTTTCGCTGATACGTACAAAAAATAAGTGACACGATTTACGTGTGTGAATTTGCTGTCTTTTTCGTTGGACTGGTTGCTGCTTCGTTTTAATATTTATTTTAATTAAGGCCGTCCTTTTAACGAAATAATCCAAAAACACGTCAATAACAAGAGGTTAAATACTACTGTTCTCCCCCCCCCCCTCAGTTGTGGCAGGGTTAAACACAGTCGCGGCAAAATATTAACGTCTATTATATGTAGTATGCTATATCGTGTATAAAAAATATGTTAACAATGTAAAGTAATAACCGTAAGAACTATCGTCAATACATACATTGTTAGAAGTCACAAAGCTGACCTTAATACTGTTATAGGCCTAAATTGTGAATATTCGTACGTAATGGCTTGTGAAATATGACAGAATTCTTTGAACAGCTGTAAACAGTAAACAATGCATTTGACAGTTAAAACGTAGAAGTCACATCGCAGTGTTTACATTTATGTGTAGCGGAAGGACTTGTTTACATAAACAGTGTCTTAAAATCAAGTCCTTCCACGTCGCTTGTGATAGTCGTACTGGTGGAAAAACATTCCAACCAATGTTGGAACACGGAGATCGGCTACTGCGCCCTTGGACGCGCACTCTACCCTGTTTTCTCTCTTCGTTCTCAACGGCATGACAAAAACAGTTCTGTACCTATTCGTCCTTGTAATAAAATGTGAAATCTATTTATGGTTTTTAGTTGCACTCTTATCGGGTCTACTCCATTTACTAATATAAAGATATGCCCACCCGTAACAGATTACTAAGACCGTATGCACTAGTTCTATTTATATTGCGTATTTTTAGTTATCGCTTCTGAATTTATTATTACAATTAGTTCGCTATTAATTACGTAGCCCATATGCAAAAGCAGCTATATTCAAAATATAACAAAATTAAATATTGGTATCTCTGGAACCCTTAAATCCTCGATTACGAACTCAACATTTCAAGAAATGTGCAATAGGGGTTATAAACCCTATAAAACAAAGGTTGTAAAGCGGGTCCTCTACCAAATGAAATTTAATACACACACTTTCCAATTGCAAAAGCAGTTGCATCAGCCTCCAACAAATAACACCCTAAAACTGTTATTAACGTATATAATAACAAATATGTGCATTATTACTGTTTCGTGAACAAAACCAACAGAAACGAATGAAATCAATTCTTAGCACACAATTTAAACATTACGCTTTTAATACGGCGTTAAGACACTGAACAATTTTTCATACACTGCTGCCAAATTAACTCGACGCGTGCTAGTGTATCCGTAAAATAGTTTTCAAAGGTTCACTTCAGAAGTTCTCAGTTAATCGCGAAATCATTTCAAGGAGAAAAAACTCAAATAAAGTACACGATGGGAATGAGAGTGCATATCGTGCTCGAAGTCTGCGAGAAATATCTGTTGCCAGCACCTGAGCACACTTCCGTGCTTGCGTTGTGTGGTGTTAACAAGTTTCACATTTTGCGTATATTGCAGAAGGCCAGG
>NQII01001310.1:325530-355078 GCA_002778355.1 Clitarchus hookeri
GGAGGACTGTGCTCTGCGTCGCATCAGGTTGCTCGCCGAGTATTCGGTGTGTGGGGACTTGGCAGGAGTACGTCCCTCGACGTCCTGGCGCACGAGATGCGTCATCTCCTACAGCCCCGGAGCGCTCTCGACGACGACAGTGCCGACGGCGCGCCTATGCCCCGCTCCCCGCTTGTAGTTTACCACGGTCCTCCTTCATGAGGAGTTGCGGGCGAGGCAGGCCGACTCTGCTCCCGTCCGCAGTCTTCCCGGCTCGCGGAAAACACAACACACAGCCAGTCTCTCTTAATTAACTAAAAATTGCGCGCCAAGTGTCTTCAGCCCCCCCCTCTCCCCCCTGTCCTCAACTCCACGGAAGTTTCCTCCCTCTTACGAGGGTAATTAGTTCTGCTAAGCTCGGCACGGCGGCCCGGTATTTCAGCCCAGGTACCACTGCTCTGGGGCTTGCTGAGGGGGGTGGGGTAGAAGTTCATCCCTCACTTCCTCCGCCTTGCTTCTCGCTGTTTTGTTTTCTCCGAGGGGTAATTAATATTTTAAGTTGTCGAGTTGGTTGATGAGGCTCGCAGTAAGTGCACGGGGGATAAAAAGTTCTACCGCCCCTTGCTGCCAACAACAACAAACTTTCTCGCGTGGAAAAAAATAAGACCGGGGGAAGAGCGGAGAATATTACGCGCTGGGTATTTAAGGCGCCCTTGTCTGTTTGACGCTCTTCCTGGCTGCTTCGAAGCAGGAAGAGGCGAGGAAGGACGAGAGTATCGACGCCTTCAACCGCCACATCGTCCGTAGGGGCAGTATTCAAACTTCTAGACTTGCAGCGTTTAACTACGTGAAGTGAAGCTGTCGTGGAAAGTGTAGCACAGTTCGGTATCTCACCTTAGGAAGTTCCACGAATACTCACGTTGTGTATTTACGGAACAGTATATTGCTTGAAGTTAAATTTCAGGTTATTATAAAGTATTTCTTCTGTTCCCAGGGAAGCGGAATGTTGCCAAATTAAATAGTTTATTTTGAAAACTTATTTCTAACTGCAACTCATGCAGCTAAAGCCCCAAGTGCAATGTTGCACACCGCATCCTAGGTAGGTAGGTAGTTGAGCTTAACGTCTCGTCGACAGCGAGGTCATTAGCGACGGAGCAAGTTGCTCAAGGAAAGGGGATTGGGGGAAGGAGAGCAAAGGAATCGGCAATGGCCGTTGTTAAGGACCCATACTACCATTTCCATCCCGGTATTCGTCTTAAATGATTTCGGGAAACCATGGAAAACAGGAATCCTGATGGCCGGACCGAGAATCGAACCCGTGTCCTCCCGAATGCGAGTCCAGTGAGTTACCACTGCTCCACCCCGCGCGGTGCCACATCCGTAGAGTATCCTGCATTTAATTTTTGCCGTAAGCGATATGCTGTCTCAGTGATATAAGATAACGCCACTCATCCAACAAGTTTATAGGCAACTGTGAATTAAAATTCTCATGGGGATTAAGAAAATACTTGTTGTTTATTTATCGGTACTAAAACACTGCTTGCCCAAACGACAAAATTTTAGCGTTATTTCCAGACCATACTGCCACTTGAGTACATGTATGGCCTATTTGCCCAGTATTATTGTAAACATATATCAGGTGTGCGTGAAATGTTGTCAGATACGCACTTTTAAAATCTGACTCTGGAAAAGATTCTGCCTTTAACTGCAATTACACTCATTTTAAATTTAAAAAATAATATCATCCAGAAGTTTCCATCGCAGGAGCACGTATTTCGGTACAGGCACAGGACATGGTAGTTTGTAACTTATACAGAAAACATCAAAATATTGTACCACACCAAGCATGTGTTTTAGGGGACCACCTGTGTTGAACCACCTGTTAGCACGGAGACAGGCGGCGATATGGTCGGGCTTACTGGCATATAGACGTCGAATGTTCCGAGGAAGATCCTCCACAGTTGGCGCAACTGACCAACCAAATCCGCCTTAGTTGCCGCTGGTCGAAGTTACCGTCCAATCTGGTGTCAAACGTTCTCGATGGGCGAGAGGTCTGGAGACCTTGCTGGCCAAGGAAGCATGTTAACACCATGAAGGCAGACCAGAGATACCCGTGCTGCGTGAGGCCTGGCATTATCCTGCCGGAAAGCAGGGGTGTCAAATTCCATTAGAAAGGGGAGCGCATATGGTCGGAGAATTTTTTAGACGTATCGGTGCGCCGTCAGGGTTCCTTCAGTCACAACCGGTGGGGTACGGAAATCATATAAAATAACACCCCACGTGCTATATAATGAAGCGTTGACCACGGCGATTACCAGAGCGTCTCCATACTCGAATTCGGCCGTCGTCTGTATCCAGACAGAACCACGATTCGTCGCTGAACACCACTCGTCGCCAATTCGCAAGCAGCCGTGTGCCATGCTGTTCGTTCCCGTCAGAAGGTCACGCGTGCTCGGCGATGCTCAGGTCGTAATGGTAGACGTCGTAAGGTATGCCGTGACGACAGACCCCACTCTTCTAGCCGCCTGGATTTGGTACTGGTGGTCACGGGCTTATCATCAGCTGCCATGTCATGTCCCTGGATGGCGCGCAGCGACGCCCGTGCAGTGCTTTTAGTCTGTGGCACGATGATATGATGATCCCGGCTTTCTGGTCCGCCGGGGTCGACCCGAGCCTTCTCGACGGGCGTGTGTACCCTCCTGTTCCCACTGCGCCCAATGCCGACTCAGTTTAGGCGGAACGGTCAAGTGGCGAGCAGTGCGCCCAAACGTTCAACCCGCCTCTCGTAAACCGACGGTGCAGCCTCTCTCAAACTCATCCAGCTGGACGAAGGCTGGTCGAAAACGCCGTTGGGGCACGATGCGTGTTCGCTGAACTTGGCTCTGTGGCTCACACTGCTACTGAGGATATACTCGGTGTCTTCCAGCTATGAATGATCGAGGGTCATGTATGCTCCCCAGTGGCACATTTGCGAAAGCTAACCGCATTAAACGAAAATGAGATACATCTCGGGCTATGACGATACTGCGGCAAACTTCATTGCACTCGCGGGATTCGTTCTTGGTGTACAATTTTTTTCCGCAAATGAGTGAATTTTGTAGGTATCACTGACCGGATTAAGCCAGATACAGTAATGTCGGCAGTGAATCACGAAAGGCAGTTTCCAGAACGTAATGTATTGATAGTGCAATTTTTAATCAAATTAGTGATTTCATAACAGCTCCAAAAATAGAACGAAGAGTTGCCGTGATCTATACTACCAACAAAATTGTTTGAAGTGTACGTCCGTACATATCCAAAATATGAAAGTGACTTACTATTTATTTAAAACAATTATAAACCAAAAATCAATTTATCTGTCCTAATGCCTGTTTCTTCTTGTGTCACGCTAAAAAATACTTTAGAGATTTAAATTAAATTTTTACTGTACGATATGTCTTAAAACAACTAAAATATTGGTGTATATACACTTAAAAAAATGTCATTAAACTTTTCAAACTGTAATCAATTGGGTTTTAATAGCATGGAACATTTAGCCTACATCAGGCTCCAGACATAGAAATGCGATTATACACAGCTGGGAACTTACAGCGCATTTTATTCTTTCTGAACAAATGTTGGAAAACTAACATGGATGTATGGGAAAAACTTTAGCTTTCGTGCTTTCTCAGCACGCGTATACAATGGTGTGGTATATTTGCGAAATATTTTCTTCTAAGTGTCACGCATTATGTAGAACGAGATGAGCAAAACAATTTGACCGTAAACTATCCTTTGAAAATGTTTTCATTCAAGACGGAGATTTATGGAGAAAGTTTTTGTTAGTAACCTAACGTTGTTATATTACATTGCTGGATTATAGCCGATGTGTATACAGAGTGTATCTAAATTAGACCGACAAACTTAGGCTACTGGTTATTCACGAAGGAAGAAGGTGGAAACATATATACGACTTATGGTCTAAAGTGAATTCTAAGGATGGTGCACATCTTTGAAGTTGGACCTGAAACAGTAGAGTATTACAAATATTGGAGACATTTTAATGATGAAACATTGAGTGTCTGGATAATGTGTAACGAAAAAAAAACATCTGTAAACGTCACAAAACCTGTCTGTCGCTGTCATCAAATTATGTGATGGAAATAATCACGGTTACTACCCTCGTCAAAAACATGTTGTTCGAACTAAGGTTAGCACACTGTTAGACTAAATACGTACTTTCAAACGTTTGCTCACTTTCTTTTACTTTTGTTTTGACTCGACAAGGTTCTAATACAAGCACAGATTTGTTGGGAAACTAGAAACTAAACAAACGACATTTCACATCTTTAAGGTGTGAATTTTTTAGTGCGATTGGAAACTATAATCCATTCATGGTTACTTCCATCTTTCCTGAAGTCCTCAACTTTCAGGCTATTCCTCCGCCGCATGCAAACAAAGATTGACCAAGTCTAGATAATTACACCAAAGGGACAACGCTCCACATTCGTGCACACCTAGTTTAATATTTTTTTGCATGAGAACCATTTCTTTCTATATGTTACCATCGCAGCTATTTTTTTTTCACCTGTTTTTATTCATAGTAATTGTAAATATAGTAGTATGATTTTACATTATTTGATACTCTGTGATAAAGGCTTCACCTGGTTTAGAAATTTCTTGCTATTTTCGCTTTGTTTATACGATTTGATTCCAATTACTATAATTAACTTATTGACCATGCTAACTGCGTGTAGGGGCAACAATAAAATTTACTTAATCTTTGGGTCATACTGTATATATTTTCTAAGTTTTAATTGATCTCGCTTATACTTGTAATACTATGTAATAACTTGTTTAAAGTTATAAGCTAAGTTAAAATGTTTCAGTTTACNTTATAAGCTAAGTTAAAATGTTTCAGTTTACCAATATTTTTAAGCTCGCACCTTAGTTTTCCAACAGTTAAACAAGCATCTTTAGCTACTTAGCTGTTTTTTTTTCTCAGAAGAAATGTAATTTATTTTTAAGTTAAGTTAAAAGTTAATGTTAAACATGAGTTAGAAATCGGAACATGTGTAAACACGCACCTTCGTTNACCAATATTTTTAAGCTCGCACCTTAGTTTTCCAACAGTTAAACAAGCATCTTTAGCTACTTAGCTGTTTTTTTTTTCTCAGAAGAAATGTAATTTATTTTTAAGTTAAGTTAAAAGTTAATGTTAAACATGAGTTAGAAATCGGAACATGTGTAAACACGCACCTTCGTTATGCTTCATATNGTGCGAAAGAAGTAATTAGCTCTTTGTTCGGTAACTTGGGCAAGAGAGACTGCCGTTTTATTATTCTGATTGTTCGAGTACGATATCTCGTTTGAACGTCCTTCCAACAAAAGAGGTGGCTTATTTTAATAAAAAAAAAAAAAAAAAAGAGCCTGTGTTCTGCTCCGTACAGATCTGAGTGAAATTGCTGATTTTTTTTTTTCCACGTTAGTGAAAGATGCTCCTATCAGAAATTATTTAGGTGACTCACTGTTTTCAATGCTTATGGTAATATCCATCTCAAACTTAACTTTACTTAGATTGTTTGTAACACCAAGTCACGAATGTCTCTTATCAGTATTATGAACTCGTGCACTTTATTGGCGGTTTTGCGCATGCGCACCTTGTAATGGAATCAACGTGACAAAAAGTGCATTTAGCTGCTGGAGTTTTAATTAATTTACCAAATCCAACCAAACTCACCTCGTACTTGTGTAAATTATGTAAGCTGAGGCTGGGAGTATCATTCTGTTAAAACAGCGCTTCTTTTTATTTGGAATAGTAAAACGTAATTAAAGATGTATTGCATTGTAATTAATTATCGGCGAATGTAAACGTAAATATGAGGCCGAATTAATGTATTTGAGAGTATTACGAATTCCTGCAACTGTGCTAACCGTGGCTCCAAAAATGACTAACAGTTCATTTAACCATGTTAGAAGAACTAATAGTGTAGTACAGTCCTACATAGCATGTATATTTGTTATGTTCTGTGTACTGTGCGGTCTATTAGTTCTCCTTTTTTTTTTCTGCTATTCAAATCATTGTTGTTTATTATTCAAGAGTAAATATTTTTTGCTTTAAAATGCAACTTAAAAATTTCTGGGGAAAGCTGTTAATATCGAGGGATTTTGTAACGTGTATGTTGTGCTGGCCACCTTGACAAGACAGTACTCGAGCCACTTCAGCGTAACTATTTCTGTGTCGCGCGTAACTACTAGTACATGGTGCTGACATGAACACATGTCAGTTCGATATCTGCCTGCTTTTATTCCGCGCACTTATAATTTGTTGCTTACGCTAACTGAACATTGCGAGATCCGCACGCAAGTGGTGACTTTTCGTTACTGACGCCACTCAGTACACAAATGTATGTATTTAGTTATTTTTAACGATCATTAAATTATACGGTTATGTTATGAATACATATCGCCCAGTGTCGAGTTCGTAATATCAGAAGCGGAATTAGAAGTTAACCGCAGAGCAGTGCAGTGCGAGTGGTAGGTGTCGTTAGTGACAGCAGGTGTCGTTAGTGACAGTAGGTGTCGTTAGTGACAGTAGGTTTCGTTAGTGACAGGAGGATTTGTAACCGAGTAGTAGTCGCGTGTAAGAAATTGGTTTAATTAAGTGCATGAAAATAATTGTTTTTTTTATTGTTCTTTGTGCTACATATTTGAAATACTTTTATTGTGTATTTCTGTGGTCATTACGCCAGCGCTAACCGTGCTCATTGGCCAGTGTCGTTCCCACACTGCAACAAGACTATAACTGTGTAACGTACTGGATGATTCCGCCGCATTGAACGCGTAGTTTTGTTGCAGAGAAAACGTCGGACGATAAGCTGAGCGAGCTGTCTGAATAATACGTGATAACTTCATTAGCCATTCCCATTTATGCACACGATTTGATGCGCTCAGCAGATATATTTGCTGGGTTTCCATATAAACCGTTACGTATGCGAAACAGTAATGCAGTCTTTGACCAGCGTGATTTGATTCAAGCCTGGAAACGGCGATGCAGTAAAAGTTCACTTAACTTTATTTTGCTCATTCGCATTTTACACATGAAACACACTCGCATATCCTCTTAAAATGTTTGCTCTCGATGAACGGTAATTGGATCATCATTTCATAGCAGGCCAGTGATGGGACAAAAACGGACAATTAGTTCGAAATTGCTTTCAAATTGTATTTCGTCGGAATAATTAATTTTTTTTTTCCATGCGCGAGCCTCATCACAGTCGGCGAGCTGTGTGAATGCGTTACTTCGTGCCATTGCCCAGTTTTGTCACGTAACGAGTCTCCTGTGGCTGGATGTGCGAGGATTGACCCCGCACCGCGCGACGAGCACAGGGCCTGGTAACTGGGTCACCGCTTGCTTTAGGTACCAGAGGGTGTCGCATCTACTGTGCTCCGGCGTCTAGCAGCCCGCTGGAATACACTGCCACGGTTGTTGTGGTTCGGAATCCGACGTTTACGGCGTTCCTCTTGCGGAAAACAGGATCGATGTTTCGGAGAATCTAACAGTTCCTCCAGGGTCCACTCATTCTACATACCACCCAAGTGTTTCGTGGTGTCATTATCTGCCCGTTGCAAATAGGAATTATCTGTGGTGTGTGGTGTTGAAATTATAAATAAATACTCTTTAGTGCCCTCCTCGGTGACTGAGCGGTTAGACTGCTCGCCTCTCACCAAGGCGAACCGGGTTCAATCCATGGCCGGGCTACTCCCGAATTTTCGCAAGTTGGAATCGTGCCGGACGATGCCACTGGTAGGCAGGTTTTCTCGGGGATCTTCCGTTTCCCCCGCCCTTGCATTCCGGTGCTGCTCCATTCTCACCTCATTTCACCCTCGTCAGCTCTCAATACCAAGTTGTTAAGAGCCGCCCAAATCCCTCAACTCAACTCCAAATCGCCAACCCTCAATTCCTCCCAAGAGGTGACGTATTCTGGCCTGTGTTACTACCTGACTTAATCTGCCTATGATATGTAATCTAAACGCAATAATGCACAAAGGTGGTCATTTGGTGAAGGGCGTTAGGCTAGTAACACGGGGGTTTTGCTTTCGTTACGGCAACGGACCCGTGTGTTGCAGCAGAGAAAGTGTTTCTACTGTGAAGTATGACACTTGCATGTGCAGCGCACCGCGGTAGGCGTTTCCTCTGCGTGTCTGCTGTGTTACGTTCTCACGGCTTGTCGGCGAGTGAAGTCCTCCGTGGCTGCGCCCACCCCAGAGACCGTCGCTACTCGCCACGGAAGCGAGTAAACGCTTTCGGAAAACACGCAACTCGCTGCCCACTTTGACGCCTGTCCGAGCTCAAACACCCCCTTGTCAAGTTGGAGCAAACTTCGAGAAATCTGTATCGCTACAGTTTGCGGGCAGTAAAAACTTTCCTGATTGATCACTGTTCAGGGAAAGAAAATCCTCGTATCCACTTTGCATACTTTACTCGTAAAACGCCGTTATATATATATTTTTTTTATCCTTATGCTCCGCGTGGATGGCTCCCGCTGGGTAACCGGAGAATCAGTTCCCTTAGAGTTGAACGTTGTCTCGGGACTCGTCAGTCTGAGGTGGTAACACTGACGAGAAAGCCTGAAGCAGCCGAGGACAGAGTTGGGAGAAGAATAACCGAAACACCCACAGTAATATTTCTGAATTGAGATATATTAAGCCCGAATGAGTGATATCAGTTAGTGAAATGCTAGTTACTAGAAGCATGGTTTACTCTACTCAGGTTAGGAACAAAACGTGATTTATTATGGCGGAGTTTGGCATAGGGAAAATTTCCGCCGCTAGGGGTGCATTGATCCAAAAGGTAACTTTTAATTTTAAGCTACGTGAATAATAAAATATAGAAGTTATTTTATATCTGATTTATTATTATTATTATTACAGTTATCATGTTTTTTAACGTACAAAATAGAGAAAATCTGGTACAGTGCTGATACTAGCGCTTACCTTGTGGAAAACGTTTTTGGTTGCCGAACTTTTAACATCGATCTTCTCAACCTGAGTAGAAGTAACCTTACTAAAAGTCAATTAAGAGGCTTGTAAAGAAACGGGCAGTGGCTAGTTGAGCGATATTAAAAATATTATCTCTGCCTCACAGTTGTGCGCCATTTGTNAATAATAAAATATAGAAGTTATTTTATATCTGATTTATTATTATTATTATTACAGTTATCATGTTTTTTAACGTAGAAAATAGAGAAAATCTGGTACAGTGCTGATACTAGCGCTTACCTTGTGGAAAACTTTTTTGGTTGCCGAACTTTTAACATCGATCTTCTCGACCTGAGTAGAAGTAACCTTACTAAAAGTCAATTAAGAGGCTGCTACAGACAAACCAATCAGTCCAGTGAACTAGGAATCGCTGTGACGGTTTGATACCCATTCTCGTGTCTGGAGATAAAACATAATACGTGTTTTTTTATATCTTTCCTTCACCAGTCCTTGAGATGGAGACTTTGATAATTGTGTACACTATAAACTACCGTACATGAAAAAGTATTTTTGTCAGTATTATCTAAATAAATTTGATTTATACAATCCAAAAATAATTGCGGAGTTGGGTGGAATTGCACCTCCGCCCAAAACAAATAGTATATCACGCGTTCGCAGCGCGATCACTCCACACGTCACTCCTTATTCGCGCACTTGAAGTTGAGCAGAAAAATACAGTGGCAAGCGAACAGCGATCGTTTGCCACGTAAAAATACGCCGTACTATGGTAGTAAATGTGTACTGTGCATTTAAACAACTTTAAAAAGTTTAAAACGTAACGTGTTTGCGTGCATAGCCACTATTTTAAAACACCACCAAGGGATCTTTAAAATAAGTGAATATTAGCCGCCGTAACTATTACTAAGCTGCAAATGATTTAAGCTGGAAACATTTTCATTGGTTTCCACTGATTTGGCTCCGTTTTGACTGTTTTAGTTTTAGAGTATAACAGACCTTAAGAGATTAATGTAATAGAACTTACGAGTTTGTACATCCGTTGTTTGCGCGTGTCTCG
Source organism: Clitarchus hookeri (assembly GCA_002778355.1). Classification (NCBI taxonomy): domain Eukaryota; kingdom Metazoa; phylum Arthropoda; class Insecta; order Phasmatodea; family Phasmatidae; genus Clitarchus; species Clitarchus hookeri. The sequence goes on from NQII01001310.1 coordinate 335,546, forward strand.
GCAAATAGATATCCTGGGAATACGACTTTTTGCCAGAAATGATAAAAACCAATTATCTAAGCTCGTACGGTTTTATTTTCACCGTAGTAAGTGTATTCTAAAAAATCATGTAATTGGTAAAAAAAAAAAATCTTAATTTTTATAGCTTGCCTGTGCAGTTTATTTAAGAGGCGCGAGAAGTTGAAAACCGCACGGTCGTATTTACACCTGTGAGCTTCATTGCGTGTAATAAAGTGTCACTGTTACATATATAATTAGCACAGGAAAGCATGGGGACGGAAGCAATGCGCGTTGGGGCGATGGGCCGCTGTGCGCATGTGTTTTTGCCGCCCCTATCGCTGTGCCGCGAATGCTAGAAANCATGTACTCATAAACGTGTATTTAGTTCGTTTCAGGTTCCCAGTCCTTCATGAACTTTTGCGATTACGAAATAATTTAAATTCGTGTGTGAGTGAGTGAAGAGATTTGGGCGGCTGTTAACAGCGAGGTCTTGGGGGCCGATGAGGGTGATTGAGGTGAGGTGAGAATGAAAGGGCGGGAGAAACGGGAGATCCCCGAGAAAACCCGCCGACCAGCGGCATCGTCCGGCACGATTCGAACATGCAAAAATCCGGGAGTGACCCAGCCGGGGATTGAGCCCGGTTCGCCTTGGTGACAGGCGAGCAGGCGAACCTCTCAGACACCGCAGCCCCCTCATTTAAATCAGGTTTTCCCTGAGATTGTACCCCAGAGTTTTAAGCTGTTATCTTTAATATGTGTAAAAAAAACGACAAGAGTTTAACCCGCTTTTGCGAGAATGTATACGAGAAGTTCCGTATCATGTAACAATGTAATGTTCCGGTTTATTACTATGCAGACCCGTTTGTTTGTATTAAATATTCCATAAAAAGGCAGCAGGATGTTAAATGAGCTAAAAGTGCACTTAGCAATAACGCTGTCTTTTAAAAAAAAAGTGAAACTGCCAACTTATGAATACTACTTTGTCGTGCGTGAACTTTCAGAAATTTGCATTGAGATATTATTCATTGACAGCGAAACGAATTTTTTTTATTATAAACAATNGTGCGTGAACTTTCAGAAATTTGCATTGAGATATTATTCATTGACAGCGAAACGAATTTTTTTTATTATAAACAATTATGTAAACAAGAAAACGTGGTGAATAAATTCAGTTTTTTTGTGAACGAGTGACTTGCTTGGATTTTTTTTGTGATAATTCGTTAGATTATTGACAAATCTAATGGAACACATTCACATTGATCAACTCGTTCAGTGACTGTGTCCACGTTAGTAGACTCGTTGCACTTGAGTGATGTGTATAACAGTGCTGTACACAGCAAGGTATCCTTGTGGCTGATCTGATATCGGCTCTCAAGACCTCGCTGTGAAGAGCTGCCCAAATATCTTCATTCGCTCACGCCGATGNGTGGCTGATCTGATATCGGCTCTCAAGACCTCGCTGTGAAGAGCTGCCCAAATATCTTCATTCGCTCACGCCGATGTGATCTGTGGCGTTTCCTGCCCTCTTTGACGTGAATGGTTAATGCCAATAACATCGAGTACGCTGCACGTTGCTCACTGGTTGCAAGATAAGTGCTAAACACAAATACAGCTCATACAAAAAAAAACATGGGGTGTGGCTGTGTCGGGGACACGGCCGTTTGTTTTGCGTGGATACGTCTACGTTTTTACGTTCCTGGCACGGCTTTAATCGACCATACGGGGTTTCATGGGTATCACTGGGTTTGCTGTTGAGATGCTCTTTCCAACCGTATACTATGTTTGTATTTTGACTTGGATTTTTGACGAGTATAGGCCGATATTGTGTCAAGTTTTCAATTTGTTTTACTTTACACTCATACAATTTCACCATAACCACGTCACACAAATGTTTTATAAACTCAATCGATTGATCTCGACGAGAGCTGTTGATTAAAACTTAAACGAGCGTCGTAGCTTCTCCGCGTCGAAAGTTATACTACGCGGAAATTATGAGACGTTGTGAAACGAACTCAAAATGGCGGTGCCTCCACCCCCGCCGCGCTTGAAGCTTTGCAGTCCTCACTCAACGTAACAAATTCTTTAATCATTTGACAATCGAGTGGCGTAATTTAATTTTAGATGTATATGATAGATTCCGAACTGCAATGCCAAACTCTATCCGCCGATTTTGTTATTATTAGATTTTCTGGATTGCCCACTATGGTTGCAAATTTAAAGACGCATTCACGTCAAAAATTACGCGATTTCAACACTTGAACTCAGAAATTAATGTGTGGCCGAACGAATTAAATATATATATTTTTTGTAAACATAAACTGTTGTGGATATGTCGCATTGCTTGGTACGTCGATAAAATGTACTGTTTAGGAGAAAATAAAGGAATATATATTTTACTCAAAAGTTCATGGTGGAGAAAATAGGCCGGATGTTCACAACTACCGAATACGCTGTACGTTGGTATCATAAACTTCGTGGCGTATGGTTCATGTGACGAGGAGGCTACCTGAACATATGTTGTCCGTTAACTAAGGCACAGATATATGATAACCGTTCAGGTTCCTCATCACCTGTGCGCGCAGTGTTGTGAGCTGGCGTATTGTATTTCCGTAGTGCTGCTTGCAATTCGTTCAACTTGAAGAGTCGGCACAAATTGTACGTACGATTATATCCAGCGAATATGTACGTAATTTTGGGAACTTTTGTGTCTGTGCGCGGCGTTGGTTGTAGCTTCAAGGGGCCCGCCTACCTGGACGCTTGAACTGCGTTGCAGAGTGTTTGGAATGCACGTTCTTTCACGAAACTAAACGTGCGTCCAATGCGCTGATATACGACAAGGACACGCTTCAGACGGGACCGGTTGAGTACTCTCAAGACGCCACGCACATTACAAACACGGAGCACTCCAAAATTGCTAAAAAAAAAAAAANGGACCGGTTGAGTACTCTCAAGACGCCACGCACATTACAAACACGGAGCACTCCAAAATTGCTAAAAAAAAAAAAATGGCTTTTCAAAGCACTGTATCTCAAACTACTCGTATAAGATACACACATAAATAATTAGGGGCNAAAAAAAAAAAATGGCTTTTCAAAGCACTGTATCTCAAACTACTCGTATAAGATACACACATAAATAATTAGGGGCCCTGTATTGAACCTTGCTGCACACTCTCCACCACTGAAATGAAATTGTCCATTCACGGTTAAAGTTCTAAAGATCTGATAAAGTTCTCCGTCCAGAATTCCTCCGCCCCATTCAAACAAAGCTTATCCAAGTCTAGAAAATAACACCAAAGGGACAACGCACCGCATTTGTTCGCACCGAGTGTAATAATATTTCGGATAAGAACTATTTATTACTAGGCATTATTAACACACATATTTTCTAACGACTTTAACTCATTTAAACTATAAATGAGATATTATAGCTTATAGATAAAATATAAATAAAATTTCAGTTTAACCAAAAATAAGGTACTTGAATGTTAAAACAAGTATAAAACGCTTGTGATACACAACATAGTTAGGAAACAATCAAATACATAATATATGGGGTGATTTTCCAAAGGTTTGATTCATAAAGTGTGAAGAAACCGAGACTAGACTATAGGGTCACCGCTTAAAAGTCCCATAGGTACACGCAGCACAACGAGAACACCTTGCGCCAGTTAAGAGCCTTGCGCTTAGTGGCGATGGCGCACTTGATGCGCGTGGCAGTGTCGCCCTTATTGCACCAATGCTTCTCGGTCTCAAACGCGAAAAATAGCTCCATGTAGGCGAGTCACTTAAGGGATTGCGCTGTGCGTGTGTTGTGCGCGTGCCAAATCACTTGTAGCTCGGTCTTAATGCGTCACAAGGTTCTGGGTTCGAATACCTGAAAAGCCAAGGATGCGTATACCTTTTAGTGTGTGTTATTTGCTTTTTATGCCTCTCTCTGGTGATTAGCCTTCCGGCATAAGAACGTTGGCTTTAATACGCATACTAAATAAACGCTATGCTTTGTTGTGCAAAAACGAATATTTTTTTTTTTAGGTTATAAATATAACTTGTACCTAATCTAGATTTGCTTGTGACCCAGCCAGCACCTCATACACAGGGGGGATTCTAGAGACAGAACCAGCAGCAGGGACACCCTGTAGTGGAGGTGATTCCGACCGTGGTCTCTGGTAAGGAATCATCACAACATTCGCCTCGACTGCTTTTGCAAAACCACGGGGAAACGAAATCAGGCTGGCCAGACTGGGGATCGAACGCTGGTCTCCACGAACGCGATTCCACTTGCTTTACTGCTGCGGAACATTGCTCGATATAGCGGCAAATCGATCACGCCAATATCGCGCGAATATCGCCCTTTTTTTCCACGAAGACTGGAAGTATGTCCGAGGAATGCTTTGTCCGGCACGAACCAGTTCAGCCGCAGGTTTGATGCAACTCCGCGCCGACGTCGGGTGCGTTGCGTGGCGGGTAATGTCGAGGACGGAATGCTGCCCACTTGCACCACGGGTCCGTCGAGGCAATTATACCCGAAAAGGAGCAAGCAGCTCTGTGGTTCTTGTTTCGTGACTTCACGTGCATGCTGTTTGTGCTCTGAGCAGCGGAGTCGAGATTTCGCCTTCACGTCAAATAGCAAGTTGAGTTAACAAAGTTTTGATAAAATCAAAAATTTTTAACGGCGTTTTAAACTGAAAGGTCGATGTTGCGCTTCTTTTAAACCTTCGTTCGTAAACAAAAGACGCCGATTGTAACAATCGCTTATCCAGAAACAAGGATACACTTTACCGGATTCCTGCTGGTGACCTACGGGATATACAATTTTGAAAAAACATTTCCAGCTGTGCTGCTTTCTTTCTGATATATGTCCTTTTGACGACTGTGTAGCCAATGAAGGGAATGTATCGATTTCAGTCGACTAATGACACGCAAGAGATGCGAGTAGCATGTTCAGCGTCCGTCAGGTATTGAAAGACAATGTGACCTACCGCTCGCATCTGCTTTACAGCTTATTCGTTTTAAGTAAAGAAGGATTTAAAAGTTGCAAATCTCATATCATTGTAAGACTTGGTTCTAATTCTTAATATGCCTAATGAGGAATTTGTTTTCTCTCTGAGATAGGCCACAATTTAAAATTTTTCGTATAACGTTTCAGTTCCTAAAACCTTATAACGAATTTATTTACATGTTGCATTCCTACCATTTCTTTATGTTCATGCTAGTGGCTCAAACAGGCAGTGTTAGTTCCGGACTTTCTAAAATGACGAGAATAACCACAGCGAAAGAGAAGAGGAGGACAAACGTTATCTCCTTTCAAAAGGGCTGAAAACGAAATAGAAAAACACGTTTCCTTTCTTTACAGAGACTCAAAGGAATGTCTTGAGATGAATCCAGTCGTCGAGGATGAACTGCTATAGGCATGCATGTTCCAATTTGTTTTGTTATTCCGCGAAGGAAATTTTGTATGTCATAAAATTTTCTNTGTTATTCCGCGAAGGAAATTTTGTATGTCATAAAATTTTCTTTTTTTAAATTTATATAGGTATATGTATATTCTTTTTTCTTTTCGCCCGTCACCGTGCTCGTCCTGTTTGTAGTTATCATTGTCGTAAAACTAAAAAATAATACNCTTTTTTTAAATTTATATAGGTATATGTATATTCTTTTTTCTTTTCGCCCGTCACCGTGCTCGTCCTGTTTGTAGTCATCATTGTCGTAAAACTAAAAAATAATGCCGTGAGTGCGCAGGGCACCTGAACATGCCGCGTGTTCGGTAACATGAAAGGCGTCCAGTGGTAAAACGGCGGCTGTTCACCAGTCCAGTTGTACGACTTGTTGTTGGAACTGGTGGCAAAACTTACTAGTGGTTATTGTTTTAACATTACATTATGCCAAGTGTAACATCATTATAGGCCCCGTCACGCTACAGTGAGCACTTTTTAAATAATATCTGAAAAAAAATTTAAATCACTGCTCGTTAACTGAATAGATGCTACCGTACACACTGGCATGGACATTCTTAGTTAAGTTGGCAACGAATCAGGAAAAATAGTTTCAAGTATAGACATCGTATTCCGAGTGTAATGTTTAAAATTTATGGCAAATCAAATTCGCGTTTTTCTTCTTTATACGAATTAGGTAGGGAGTACGAAATCGCACATTAGTAGGGGCAGTGATATTTCGCGAAAATATTTCGAGACAAGATACAGCCCAAAGCACTGCAGGGTCGTCCAGCTTCTTTGAATGGCTAAAAAATGTTCTGGTCCGTGTTAACAGTTTGCGCACGAATCACGGATGTTCAGTGTCGGAGTTACTTAGTCCTTAGTGGCTTGGTCAAAGACGGACACGGCACCAGCTGCCAATGGAGGTATAACAACAGCTGAGGTGCGTATACAGTATTGAAGTCTACTGTGTGCTCCGATTTTTTACGAGAAAAGTCACTGGCCCTACACATTAGTAATACAGTTAAGTTTTCAACCACTTTATGTTTACACTTGACTGAAGCATGCATAAAGGCATTGGACCCGTGAAAATGTAAATGTTTCACCTGGCGGAAGGATAGAAAATAAGAACGATAGATTTTAAGAAGGTATTTCAAAAGGGCTCAATGAACCGTGAACATTCTATATACTTTTGTAGTTCAGAAGTTGTCTGCATTGTAGTGGAGAGGAGAGATTTGGGCGGCTCTTAACAGCGAGGTCTTGAGAGCCGATGAGGATGAAGCGAAGTGAGTATGGAGTGGCGCTGGAATGCAAGGGCGGGGGAAACCGGGGCTCCCCGAGAAAACCCGCCGACCAGTGGCGCCGTTCAGCACGATTTCCACGTGCAAAAACCCGGGAGTGGCCCGGCCGTGGATTGAACCCGGTTCGCCTTGGTGGGAGGCGAGCATGCTAACTGCTCAGCTACCACGGCCCCGCTGCGCTCTCGGAAACTGTTGCTTGCCCTGAATACGTTTTCTTGTAAATGTATGTGTTACGGAAGATGTGGGCACCGAAAACTAAATGCTGCTATAGTATATTCGCGGTTTGTTCACCTTTTTGAATCTACCATTTGAAAAATCAACGCATGTATGTCGTGTTTGGTTATTTCCTAAATATGCCACATCACAAGCGTTTTATACTACTGTTAAAATAAATGCACATTATATTAGGTGAAACTGAACTTTTACTTATATTTTGTCTATAAATTGTAATGTCGTTATAATTAAAACGGATAAAAACAGTGAGAAAACAGGTGTGTTAGTATAAGCTATTCACTGTAAAGTGAGCTCTTTTTTTGAAGCCCTCTCATTTGGAATAATAGTCAATAAATATATTTTATTGTAGCCTTAGACNCCGCATGTATGTCGTGTTTGGTTATTTCCTAAATATGCCACATCACAAGCGTTTTATACTACTGTTAAAATAAATTCACATTATATTAGGTGAAACTGAACTTTTACTTATATTTTGTCTATAAATTGTAATGTCGTTATAATTAAAACGGATAAAAACAGTGAGAAAACAGGTGTGTTAGTATAAGCTATTCACGGTAAAGTGAGCTCTTTTTTTGAAGCCCTCTCATTTGGAATAATAGTCAATAAATATATTTTATTGTAGCCTTAGACGTTAACTTTCGAGTCCGGTAAAATATATACACTGCGTTTATTACTTACATGGCCATATTTATTTTAAAAAGTAATAGAAGGATAAAACATGGCTGATAGAAAAAAGTAACTTGTGCCCCAAAAGTTCTCACTTTACCGTGAACTGCCTATGCCTAGTAAGAAACCGTTCTTATACAAAATATGACTCAAGTGAGTCCGCACGAATGCGGTGCGTTGTCCATTTGGTGTAATTTTCTAGACTCGCATAAGCTTTGTTTGCATGAGAAGAAGAGGTTCAGAAAAATTAAGTAACCTTTACTGGGGGGTTTTGGTTATTTCCCCCCTATTTCCTAACTAATCCTTGCTTGTATTATTATTTTTCAGTTGCTGTTTCTCCTATCGACCAATTTATTGTAGAAGAGCGTATTGCATACGCTGGTATACATGCTTGTTTTCCAATGTTCAATTATTGGATTATTTTGTACAGTGTCATATTGTCAATAAACAAACTATGAAATCAGTCAATCAATCAACCGACCATTTCGCAGTTTGTGTAAATCGTAATTTTGTGGTATAAATGTAGNAACTATGAAATCAGTCAATCAATCAACCGACCATTTCGCAGTTTGTGTAAATCGTAATTTTGTGGTATAAATGTAGAATAGCTTACAGGGTAATGTTGGGCTGGTATAAACTGTTCACGGTAAAGTAAGGTCTTTTGAGGCCCTAGTTACTATTTTCCTATGAGCTATTTTTTATCCTTACACAACTTNAACTATGAAATCAGTCAATCAATCAACCGACCATTTCGCAGTTTGTGTAAATCGTAATTTTGTGGTATAAATGTAAAATAGCTTACAGGGTAATGTTGGGCTGGTATAAACGGTTCACGGTAAAGTAAGGTCTTTTGAGGCCCTAGTTACTATTTTCCTATGAGCTATTTTTTATCCTTACACAACTTNGTTCACGGTAAAGTAAGGTCTTTTGAGGCCCTAGTTACTATTTTCCTATGAGCTATTTTTTATCCTTACACAACTTTTTAAAATAAATATTTCCATGTAAGTAATATGCACAGTGTATATATTACACCGAACTCGAAAGTTAACGTCTCAGGCTACAACAAATATATTTATTGACTATTATTCCAAATGAGAGGGCTTCAAGAAGTTTCTCATTTTACCGTGAATAGAGTGAGGCGTGCGGTGGGGAATGCTCGGTGGCGGGTGCAGGTGGGTTGGCAGGCCTGGCAGCGCCCGCCGCCAGCCCAAGGTCGCGCCTGAGGGCCTGATGCCGGCCACGTGCTTGAGCGCCGAGGGGAGCTCAGACCGGCGCCATTTGCATTGCTCGTANCTTCCTCAAACACCGGCACTTCTTCCGCTACGTCATTTTCGTTTCATCTTCGCTCGCGGAGTGCCTTCGTTCGGCCGTCATCACCGCGCAAGTGAGTGACCGACCGCATGGCGTTAGTGCGTGCAGTGAACCTGCCCCCCTCCCCGTCACCGCCCACTCTACCATACATATGTCAACAACCCCAGTACCAGGGGAGAGAAACTGGTATATGACTTCCGGGTTGCTTTTTTTTTTTGGTAGTAGTTACAGTAAACCTTCCTGTCGAGAATGGCTGCACTGGTAGCAAGCGAAGACGGCCGTTTTTATTGTTATTTTGGTACGCCTTGTGTATGTTCGTTGGGGTTATGTGAGTACGTGGCTAGAATTTTGGTCTTGGATACTGAATAATTTCAATGCTCCTTATTTGTTGGGGGAGTAAATGCGTCGCCTTAATGTATTTTGGGGTTTCCAAGGGCCTTAAAATTACAGTGTCCTTGTCACGTGGTTTATTTTAAAGGTTATATGTATATGTTATTTGTGTCGTGTGCCACGGTGTTCTTCCCAGCACAACGCTCCAGAACCAGTAACTCGGCCGACTCCTCGCTTAAGTTCCAAGTATGTTCCAACAACCAAAACTGATCATGTGTAGTTGAAACTGTTGAGTAAACGCTACAGCAAGGTATGCGCCGATTTTCAGTGACTATGGAAATAAAAGAAGCATCGGTGAGCTGTGTTTGCCTACGGAGTAAGAAAACAGGAACGTCAATCCTTTTCGTCGTGCTACTAGAGTCTATAATTGTTGTGAGACAGACTGACCATTACCTAACTTGTAATGTTTTTTTCTCCCCTGCTCTACTCTGAAAATTCTGAGAACACGACAATGATTTGACTTGCCATATGAAGTATTATCCTTGATATATCCAATTTTGAATCAGGTGGATATTTCAGTATGAAAAGCTAGGCGCTCATCTGAAGGAAATGTTCGCAATACCATAAATTGGTATGTATTGACAGTACTATTTATAACTGAAGAATGGTTGCAAATATATATTAGCTAAGAAACACGATAGAGGGGAGGTTAATGAAAACCAGGGAAATTGTGCGGTAAATTAGATTTTTAAAAAATACAAGGAAATCATTAAAGATGTAGAAAAGGGGTACAAAATTGTGATTTCGCACAAAATCAGTGCAACTATGCCTTCCAGAGTGCAGACAATAAATAGTGTGTGTTGGGTTTTTATACCTGCCAGGTGATAGAGAATGTTGTACGTGAGTGCGAGTAAGCAGCGTTATGAGTAGGCTTAAGTATGAGAGAGAGCGTATATCGGCGGCCAGCTAGAATGGAACGTTCTGTGTTGTGATTGGCCGTTTGAGAGATCACGTGACTCAGGATGCTCGCGCAGCTGTAAGAAACATTTCGAAGTAGTTAAAAGATAATAAATACATTTTTTTTATTCTTGTTTGTTCTCCGACTAACCCTCTGTTTTTGTTTATTCTTAATTAAGTGCATTGTTATTTATTATAATAATATAAATTGAGTTTGACGGACTTGATGGCAGAAATAATTAAAAAAAAAATGTTTGCAACATTTATGAAGTTATGGTTTTGCAACGGATTGACGAAAATAATGAATACTACAAAATAATTACATTAAAATACTTACATGAACGAAAACATTACATTGGTATAAAAATATGTATGTTTGGTTTTATTCATCGTCAGCAATGTTGTGATTCATTGTTTAAATAATTAAACCAATGACTTAAGGATTTTCAGATAACAAAAAGAGTGATAATGCAAATCATGCAAAAAACTTTTTAAAAAACTTGACTTTATATCCTTTTCAGGTCTATGTATATTTACGAAATTGTATTCTTTGCTCAAGCCCTTTTTAGAGGACAACTGCAAAATCCCGATATTCATATGTATTGAAAACAGAGCTATTATAAATTACACTTAATGTTTCATAATACATCAAATTTCTCAAAAGGTCCTCTCTACTCTACCATAAAATTATACACCACTTTGCCAAGTAATCTTGAAACCATTCATCGGCTCTCAAGACCTCGCTGTTAAGAGCTGCCTAAATATCTTCACTCACACACTCGAAACCATTCAATTGTTAAACATATTGTGACAAAATATAACATTTGTTTTACTTAATGGATTACTGTTTTTGATAATTATTTTCAGTATAAAAAATTAATTTACTGTAATTTTATCCTTGGGAAATACACGAAACCAACAAGCAGAATTTACCATTCAAATTAAGATAATGTTTTCTGTTATATAAACATGAGTAAGTTACCACTGCATGTTGATAATACTTTTAAATCCTTTAAACAAAGTTAACAGAAATCATTTGGTAATATAGAATCTTGTGTGTAGTCTATATGCAGTTTCTTCACATTTTTTGGATCAAACTTATGAAAAATCATCCCATATATGACATGTCTGGTTGTTTCCTAAATATGCTAAGTATCGCCGGTGTTTTATAGTTGTGTTAACATAAAAAAGCCATATGTTAAGGTATATTAAACTTTTATTTATATTTTGTTTATAAATTATATTTAATTAAATATTTATATTAGTAAAAACAGAGAGAAAATAGGTGTGTTGTTTATGCCTAGTAAGAAATAGTTTGCATGCAAAATATTATTACACTGAGTGTGCAGGAATGTGGTTGGGCCAATTCCTTTTTTGTAATTTTGGAGACTCGATTAAACTTTGTTTGCATGAGGCAGAGAAATATCCTGGAAGTAAAATTTTATCAGGGCTTCAGAAAAGTTTGAAGTAACCATGAATAAACTATATGCAAGTACCTTCTGTATTGTTTAATTTTTACATTAAGCGATTGGATGTTCCAACTGTTATTGTTTTGTACAAGTTATGAGTTGTTTGTATTTGGGTTTGCTAAAATTGCTGAACAATATTTGTAAATGTGAGTTTTTTTATCATTTACTTATTAAAAAGAAGTGCCAACATTTCACAAGTGTGTAGTCACATGAAGTAATAAAGGAATTGAAGTGAATTGAATTGTTATGTTTCCTGTTAACTGGTATTATTTGACATGCAGGCTACGTTTTTTCTATTAATATTGCTGAAGTATTGAGTTTAAATGCACGAAACTAAATTACGTATTAGGTGTTTATGTGAAAGATCTGTATTTTAAGCATATTGAGGTATTTCAAATTCTGTGGATTTGATCAGCCGAGTTTAAAATTGTAAAATTAAATTGTATTTTAAAATTTACGTTCATGCATGACAGTTTCGCGAAGTCATTTCAGAACAATTGTAAGGTTTGCACTAAGCCCAGACTACATTCGCAATAGTACGCAAATAGCACAACACAGCACAGCACAGCACAGCACAGCACAGACCATATTGCTCGACCTTGCTACGCTCGCACATAACATAGACGAACCGGATATATTGCAAGTAATTTTTCAATTGGCTTACTTCCGTCAGAAGTTAATGTTCTTTAAGGTGCTAACAGTGAAATTTATTTTGTTATTTTCAACACACGCTTTGTTTACCATCGTTGTGCATTGTGGTTAATTCTGAAACGTCAAATCAGTTTTTAAACATGGACGAAGTCGAATTTTTATTTTAGTTTCAAGTTCTGCAATTCTTGCACGCAGCGCCGACATGTTTTCACTTGCATGGAACTTTAGTTCCGCAGCAAAGCCCGAGACGTCGTTGGTGGGGACGCCCAGTAAATGCAGACAGGCCAAGATTTGGCGATTTAAGAAAACTTATTTCAGTGTTTGCAGCCGTACACTGCAGTCCAAGCATTAAATTTCGCAACTTCATTTCCTGAAACCTGCCAATGATTTGTCGTATAATATTTCTTTGCTTTCGACTGCAGCGAACAAATGAAAATCAAAGCTGTCAGTGCTATACATGTTACAACTATCGACTTTTGAAAACAATAACATACTCATTTAGTCAAGTTCATTCACATTTATTTGTAAGAATAATCTTTTTTTTCGGCCCACTAGCATAGTACCTATACCGACTGTTGATTGGCTGCGCACAGAACACGGCGCACAGCGCACAGAAAAGTTAAAAGTTGGTTAAGGCGTCCGTCTACCTGGAACTTTTTCCCACGTTTAGGCCGAGAAGCGCGGGAGCGATAAGGGCGACACTGCCACGCGCATCAAGTACGCCATCGCCGCTAAGCGCAAGGCTCTGAACTGGCGTGCAGTGTTCTCGTCGTGCTGCGTGTACCTATGGGACTTTCAGCGGTGACCATATTATTTTATTAGTGGGAAGTCTTAAGGAAGGTTCAATGCAGGCCCCTGTAGTAGTTTTGTATGTATCTGATGCGTGCATTTTGAGCTACAGCGCCTTGGAAAGGCCGTTTTTTTTAGCGGTTTTGGAGTACTCTGAATTGATGTTTCTAACGTACGTGATATTTTGAAAGCATTCAACAGCCCTCGTCTGAAGTGTGTGTTCTTTTCGTAGATCAGCACGTTGGACGCACGCTTAATAGTTTCGTTGAGAAACGTGTATTTCGAACACTCTGCAACGCAGTTCAAGCGCCAGGTAGACGGGCGCCTTAACTCCGTGTGCTGTGCGTCAACGAAGCAGCTGCCATCGTTTAGTACATGTTCAACTTCTGTGCTTCTGTGCTGTGCGTGTGCTGTTGCGAATGTATCCCAGGCCTTAGACATACCTCAAAATTGCATGATTGATAGTCACATTTAGGTACGAGTGCTGTCATTTCTCGCTGAAACATGTGTGTACGAAGCTCATGTTCACTAATAATGCAACATTACGCCTTTCACATTTGGGACATTATAGATTCAATCACTCCAGGTAACAAAAATGTGTGCAGCTCACCTGATCTGTATGAACACATACATAGTGTACAGGCGAGTGTGACATTACCAATTTTATTTAATTGTTATAAGATTTGAATAAGCCCGTTGTGTTCTGGTAAACAGCAAACTATGGTTTATGGGCTATGTTAAATTTTTTTATAATCTTCGTTAGCGTTTCCACAACAATTGCTTTGGAGTAGTCCGATTCTTAACGTCGTATTAAATGTGTGATTTTTTTTTTCCCGCAATTCAAGTTATTATATTTTGTGTTTTTATTTTATGCGAATAAATAGTTATAATTGGCGCATTATTGTGATATTTACGTTGCCAACAATTTCATAGTTTCAATGGACGGTCGGATGAATAAAGGGATCGCGCTCATGACAATGATAACTTTAGTTATGGCGGAAGGAGATAAAATGTACAGAAAACAAATCTTGAGCCGGTTTTAAAGAATGCGCAACCACGAACACGTTATAGTAATAATGAAGTAACTGCCGTTGAGATTATCTTTTATGGGCGCTAAATTGATTACTCTGCTCCTGCTTTAATGTGCTCCTGCAAGATTTCTGTGCAAGTCTTGCGTTATCCCACCGATTCATTATCATCTTTGCTCTTCCTTCCGCCCTCTTCCTTCATCAGCTATATTTAAAACCTCGTACGAGATATATTTTCTTCGTCTTCCTCATTATTATGCATAGTTTTTGGCGCCATCCGTTTCCTTCGCCCTATGTAGTTACCGCTTCCCCTGCCGCAGCAGGCATGGTGTCATCTAGGAGTCGCATCTCCCTTGTATCCTCATTTAATACGTATAGCTTTTCCTTGTTCTCTAATAACCTAAAGTAACGAACGACTTATTTCATTTCTTACAAAAATTTTATTCCCTGCTAACATTCTCGCTTTTATGTTGTTTTGATTGTCCGTACATCAATTTACTACCGAACTTGTTATACAGAAGGAAAGGGGAAAAGTCACTTCCGATAATAATAACTACCCCTTGGTGTACCCTACTATATTCTACCACATATACCGGCCACACAAATACACAATTCGTAGGGCCTTGAACTAAAACTTTATAACAAATGAATTTGCTTTATAAAACGTCGACTTCTTTATTATTAATTATTCATTTTTACTAAAATGTTTTTTTTTCCTTCTTGCGTGTTCGTTATTTACGATTCAGTAATAGAGGTGGTACTTATTACATAACTCAAGATTTTAAGGTTCTTTTGCGTCATTTTTCCTAAAATAAAAATGCTACATGAATACTGTATTGCCATTTACGAAGCACATTACCTTACCGGTAATCAAAAAGACATCACAGACGGAAATCTCTGTCCAAACAAATATTCCCGGTGAGCGAATCAGATTATGATCGCAGCGCGCCTACTCGTTAGAGGTTTATGTAAGCATAGTTGCTGCGGTGCAGAGCTAGGAACCAAACCAGCTTATGAGATCGGTTCCGCCCAGTAGGTATAGCTACATGCCACTCACACACATTATGGGAAATTTACGATTGTGTATACGGACAAAGTTACGCCCGTATTCTCATTAATAAAGAAAATTTACAATAACGGTGCGCGATATACACTGAAGAGCCAAAAAAAACTGGTACACCTGCCTAATATCGTGTATGGCTCCCTGAGCACGCAGAAGTGCCGCAAGACGACGTGGCATGGACTCGACTAATATCTGAAGGTATGCAGGAGGCATTGAAATCTGCGCCTGNAAATCCAATCTGCGCCAATTTGAGAAAGGGTTGCACGTCTGTCACGTTTAATGATTCTCGTCAGTCGTCGTTTGTCCCGTTCTTTCACGATCTTTTTCCGGCCACAGCGACGACGAAGATGTGATTTTTTACCGGATTCCCGATATTCACGGTACACTCGTGAAATGGTCGTACGCGAACATCCAAATGTTATCGCTACCTCGGATATGCTATGTCCCATCTCGTGCGCTGACTATAACACCACGTTCAAACTCACTTAAATCTTGATAACCTGCCATTGTAGCAGCAGTAACCGATCTAGCCGCCGACCGCATCGCGTTACTCTGATTGGTTCCATACCTCTGTTATTTGCATACGCGCGCCTATACCAGTTTTTTTGGCTCTTCAGTGTACTAGTGCTAAAGTTGACCATAGCACGTCAATTTTTTGTATCTTCTTAGTTGTTGCATTCCTCGGGTAGTGTGGTGACACACGTAACCACGCGTAACAGCTACAGTTATGTCACGTACGAGAGATGAGCTTCTGATGAAACCATTCCACAAGCGAAACCACCGTGTTACTACGCAAAGAGTAACCAGTTACCGCGACACTTCTTCGTTGAATCAAAGCTTGTATCTGAAAACTGTTGAATCCGCAACCGAAATGGGTATGCGGTTTCATCGGTGTTCTTACTTGATGTAGTATAGTGTGTCCCATCACATATGTTGACTCACTTATCGTTATTCGTGTCAGCTTCTGCCCAAAAGCGCTGCTGAAAAAATTGGCTATTGTAAGTAAATATCGCTATCCCATGTTTGTTCATGCACACCGCGTTAATCATCTCTCAACCACGTGCGCCTAGAACTAAGAAATAATTTGAAAACGTCTGCTCATATTCTGCGTTGTAGGCGTACCACTAGCATGACATTTTGCATCTTGTATCCTACGAGCTACGCGTAATCCACTTATAAAATATTTTGTTGTTCTTCTCTCAATTATTCAATATTCAAAAACTGAATTTTTTCTTTTGGCGTAAAACATGTTATCTACCCTTCTGAGCATAAATAACTATATATATATATATAATTATATATATATAATTATATATATATATTAGAGTGTATGAAGGCATAATTTGGAATAGTACACACTTGAGTCCCATTGTGGGGCTGGCTAGTCACGCATTACTTTTGGCTAAAATCACAGTATACAGCTGATCTCTTGTACTATAGATTTCTTAGGACACAGGTGTAAGGTGTATAAGGGTAGGAGCCACATGGCATCTGACTGGACCAGATGGGACCGTGACCCTGACCTTGACCTCAGAATTTCCCGTTTTACCTAAAAAAAACACTTTAAATTTCTAGAATTTCCCTTAAAATTTCTCTATTTCCCTCCAAATCTGCAAAATTTCCTGCAAAAAGTTTCCTTACCCAAATCTCCATGAGTCGCTCAGTCTAAAAATAACATAACCTTGTTTCAAGAATGTTCCAGTTCATACTCTGTAATTCTGCCTCGGTGGACAGGGGTGTTGGGCTTAGTATGGTAAGATGGACGCCATCTTGGAATTCCTTGACCTTTGACTTTGACCTTGGAAAACACCGAAAATCCCTACATTTTCCCTCACAATTTCCCTCCAAATCTGCAAAATTTTCTGCAAAAAGGTACCTTACCCAAATTTTATTAGTATCTCAGTCTAAACATAGGGCGGAAATTGTGCAAATGCCAGCCAGATTGCGCAACCATTTACAAGCACTTCACATTTAATGCCAGCACCATACATCTAGTCTGAAGAATATTCGAGTTCATTGCCCTGTCATGCAAATTCATGTACTACCTTGTTACAACCATATATTCTACGACCTATGTCAAGTACGCATATGCTAAGGACAGCAATACCAATCATGCACACATGCTAATTGTACATATACTAATCGCACTTATGCTAATCACTCACACATCAATCACACCGCCATCTTGCCTTCGTCCCCCGCCATCTTGGATTCCCGCCACAAAACTACCATTCGTATCAGTTAGAGTGTAGCATCAAGGTGGTAGGGCCAAGGATACCCTAAGCCCTCTTATAAGCATAGTTGGCCACCATTTCACATCCACCGAAACCATAGTCACCAAATGCATATCATAGGTATCACCCCTGGTGACGAAACGGACCGCAGGGTCAAGTATTCCTTAAGCCCACATATAAGCATAGTTGGCTGTAATTACCAAACTGTTTAAGAACCAGTCACCAAATTCATAATATAGGCGTCAGCCCCGATGTTGAAAATGACTGCAGTTTCTACTATGGCCTAAGTTCACCTATAAGCAAACTTAGCTGTGATTTTCGAATTGTTTAAGATATCGCCATCAAATCCATAACAAAGACATCACCCCGGCGAACGAAAAAGACCGCAGAAAATCAAGAAGTGAATTTCTGAAACGTCTTTTTGTAGTTTGTTTCCTCTGTCGACGGCTTTCATACACGTTAAATTTTTTTGTACGTTTTACAGACGTTTTCATTGGAAAACTAGTTGCCAAAAATTGCCTGAATTATGTATAAACAAAAGGCTTACACAGCTACCGTTTACCTAGGTGTTGTTTGTGCTCGGAACCTCGTAGTCCGAAAAGTGCCTCCTTAGTGGCTTGGCTACGGTGCTAAAAATAATCACGCCACTGAACTCGCCGCTTAATAACATGTTGTGCTATTGGGAGAAACGAGTATATTCACATTTAATACCAAAGTTGATATAGTTATCGCAGTAATTAATCACATCTTGGAACAAACATAGACGTTGTCTTATGAGCTCCGTAGTGCCATTTGCGAGTTTGAAATCAAAATTTCGATGCCTTCAGCGGTTCGGAAGGTATTTGGGGTGAACTTGTTAGCTGAATAATAAGTGTATTTTACTGGAGGACTATCGCTTAGACATTCCGTTGTCTTGACAGCCAGCCAGTAATAAATTTTATTCAGTGGAGTAATCGTGTCAAATGGAGCGCGAACCAATATGACGGTGGTGAGTGGGGAGACCGATACTAACCGAAAATGGCGTTCCTATAATTTAGGATATATGTGATACCATCCGGGCACAGAGTAGTTAAGGATACATAGGTGAAATGGACGCTTACACCCAGAGGCTCGCGCAGCCAATCAGAGAACGGGTACGCTCACGTCGAAGTAACCGCCGTGCCATTTCGTTTCTGTGTACTTATGCTCTGTGTTTGTAGTTTGTATGGGATGCCAGTGAATGTGTACAAAAAGGCAAAGTATTAACTGTTAAAAAATATGTATATACTAAAATTTTTTTAAAAAATTGTTTGTGTGTATACCTTTATCTCAGTAAATCCCAATAGCATGAATAGGCTGAAGTGAAGCGTGAATCAAACTTGTCGTGACTAGCCTGTAAGCTTGAATCAAGCTTGCTACACAAGCCAACTAGTCTCCACTTGTCAAGTTTGTAGCAAGATTTATTATTAAAACTTGCCGCAAGCTTGCCTTGGAAACCTACAAGCATACTGCAAGACATATACAGGCATGCCATTAGCAATTATGTGCCAGTCATTATAAATTTGGCTTGAATCAAGCTTGTATCACACAAGATATGACAAGCTTGCTCGGCAAGGCAAATTAAAGTAAAATTTAAAGAATTCCACAAGCTTACATGTTATCTGTGAAATAGGTGTTCTGTGAATACGACTTTTTGCCAGAAGAGGTAAAAATCGATAATCTAATGCCGTATATAAGGCGTAGTCAAAACAAATCGTAAAATTGTAAGGAAAAAAATGCATTTTTGTAGCATGCCTGCACAGTTTCCTTGGAGTTAAGGAGTCTAACTGGGAACAGAACTAATTTGCACAGTACAGTGCAACTACGGAAACGCTGCAAGCCAGTTCAACGTCATTTGCGTAGGGGCGATGGTGCGCCAGGCGCGCGTGTTAGTGTCACCCGTATTGCTCTCTCGCTTCTGAGCTTTGAACGCGCAAAATGGCTTCAGGTACATATGAGCCTTAATTTCACTTATTTTGATATGGTTGCGTCTGGGTAGGACGCATGCGGAGAGAGTTTTAAGATATTTTGTTTAATAATTATGGGGG
>NQII01001310.1:355198-373290 GCA_002778355.1 Clitarchus hookeri
ACCGCATGACGGGAATCAGAGAGAGAGAGAGAGAGAGAGAGAGAGAGAGAGAGAGAGAGAGCGTGAGTTGGGCTGACACATTCAGCGCCGATGGAGCGATGCAAGGTCGAGATGGAGCAGCGAAGGAATGCCAGGGTTGGCGGAGCGGCGTAGTCCCGCTACAGCCCACTGGTAAACTACAGTGTCCGCGACGTTCCCCACACCCGGGGTTGATCCCAATGGGAATCGAACCATAGACTAATATTGAGGAGGCCGCGGTGGTGTAGTGGTCAGACTGCTCGTCTCCCACAAAGACGAAACGGGTCGATTCCATTTGGGAAACGTGGTGGGCTTTGCCGTTGGCCGACGTGTTTTCTCGGGACAGTTACGTTTCCCCAGTCCTTACATTCCGCCGCTGCTCCATCGTCAACTTATTTCACCCTCGCTGGCTCCCAAGACTCATTAAACTAAACATGAAGTAGGCCGATTTTCGTGTTCTGCGCATGTTTCCAAAATTGGCCCAAGAAGCGTCAAAACAACTTTAAAATTGACGTATTTCATTAATGATGTCACATTTGTTTACATTTGGCCTTAACCTCAAACTCGTGCTTGTACGAAAAATAATATTGCGTAACTTGATTGTACTATATTTGAGTAACTATAGGCTGTTCACGGTAAAGTGAGCACTTTGAGGCTCTAGTTATTTTTTCCTATTAGCCAATTTTTATCCTTACATCACTTTTTAAAATAAATATTGTCATTTAAGTAATAACCGCAGTGAATTTATTTCACCATACTCGGAAGTTTACGTCTAAGGCTATAATAAAATGTATTTATTGACTATTATTCCAAATGAGAGATAGGGCTTCAAAAAGTGCTCACTTTACCGTGAGTAGCATATATTTAAGTGTACTATCTATCATATCAGAGGCCTTATTTTAGTAAATAATTGTGTTAACCTTAGTCGAAGGTACAGCTGACATACGCACTCTGCCTCATATTCTCTTTGCGAATCAAACCCGTTTCTCCATGGTGGGAGACGAGTGGTCTGACCGCGTGAGGGTTCGAGCAGTGATACCCGCCGTGACTTCAGTCTGCAGTGCACTTGTGAACGGCTAATGGTCTAGCTACGAGAGGGGACACGGGTTACATCTTACCTCTCTTTATAGAACTCAAATGGTTATTGTTGGTTTGTATAAACAAACGTTATATTCTATATAGAACTACTCCTAAATTATATATTTATTTCCCTCAAATGTCTATAGCATTTAGAGGTGACAAAAGTGTATAATGAAACTCCATTTCATTCTCAACAGTGTCCAAAATCTCATTTTCCTGTGATTGTATCTTCAGTATATATTTCTGAAAGAACTTTTAAAACTATATTTTGAGCTCGTTACCGCTGTGCTATTAAAATATAGAATAAGGATAATGTCCCAATTTAACTGATGTGTTATAAAGATCCTAATAAACATTTCGCCGTTGTCAGGACGTTTGAACCAGTTAGTTGTTTATACTAGATTATTGCGATTTACCAAAAACATCCCGTAGCGTTAAGGTTAACAACACAGCTGTTAGCTTTTTCCGTACTTTAATTAATTTTTTGTAACAAAAATGTATTGTTAAGGTACAGAAATGGAGTCCGTAATAAAGATAAACGTAGCTGCTCTCTGTAGGCTATACACAAAATATGGAACTTCTTTCCGTCGGAAACGAACGTTACGAGGCAACAAGAAGCTCTTGTCTTTGCTATAGACATAAAATTGTGATTGCGGTGACAATTAAATTTGGGCCCACACGCCACTTACACATGTAGGTCGAAGTAATCAGAGTTAGCATAAACCAGGAATAATAACCTGAAAGTTTGTCTTCTCCACATACTTGTAAGAAGAACCCTTTCTCACTTAAGCCAACTTTTTTTTTTCTCTGCTTACGGCTCAGAATCTGGATTTTTTTTGTTCTTATTAACATCCTGGCTTTTAAGGGCACTTTAGTTCTTCAATAGTATTAATAGTACATGATATAATAATCTCATAACGAAAATGTAATGGTTTTTAAATCAGCATTTGAAAGAAACTAAAACAGTGTGCACGGTATAGGCGTGCGTTTGCAAATAACAGAGGTATGGAACCAATCAGAGTAACGCGATGCAGTCGGCAGCTCCTATATAAGACAACAAGCGTCTGGAAAAGTTGCTAAATCGGTTACTGCTGCTACGATGGCAGGTTATCAAGATTTAAGTGAGTTTAAACGTGGTGTTATAGTCGATGCACGAGAGATGGGACATAGCATCTCCGAGGTAGAGATAAAATTTGGATGTTCGCGTACGACCATTTCACGAGTGTACCGTGAATATCGGGAATCCGGTAAAACATCAAATCTTCGACATCGCTGCGGCCGGGAAANAAAAGATCGTGAACGAACGGGACAAACGACGACTGACGAGAATCATTAAACGTGACAGACGTGCAACCCTTTCTCAAATTGGCGCAGATTTCAATGTTGGGGCATCAACAAGTGCCAGCGTGCGAACTATTCAACATACCATAATTGATATGGGCTTTCGGAGCCGAAGGCCCACTCGTGTACCGTTGTTGACTGCACTACACAAAGATTTACGCCTCGCCTGGGCCCGCCAACACCGTCATTGGACTGTTGATGACTGGAAACAAGTTGACTGGTCTGACGTGTCTCGTTTACAATTATATCGGGCGGATGGACGGACATGTACGGATATGGAGACATCCTCATGAATCCATGGACCCTACATGTCAACAGGGGACTGTTCAAGCTGGTGGAGGCTGTGTCATGGTATGGGGCGTGTGCAGTTGGCGTGAAATGGGACCCCTGATACGTCTAGATACGACTATGACAGGTGACAGTTACGTAAGCATCCTGTCCGATCACCTGCACCCATTAATGTTCATTGTGCATTCCGACGGACGTGGACAATTCCAGCAGGACAGTGCGACACCCCACACGTCGAGAGTTGTTACCGAGTGGCTCCAGGAACACTCTTCTGACTTTAGACACTTCCATTGGCCACCTAAATCATCAGACATGAACATTATTGAGCAAATCTCGGATGCTTTGCAACGTGCTGTTCAGAAGAGATCTCCACCGCCTCGCACTCCTATGGATTTGTGGACTGCTCTGCAGGATTCATGGTGTGAACTGCCTCCTGCATACCTTCAGACGTTAGTCGAGTCCATGCCACGTTGTCTTGCGGTACTTCTGCGTGCTCGCGGGGGTCCTACGCGATATTAGGCACGTGTACCAGTTTTTTTTACTCTGCAGTGTACATATGTGTGTGTATGTGCGCGTGCGTGATTGTGCATATTTATGTGCACGTGCTTGCGTGTGAGTACACATACATACATCGAAAGTTGTTACTGGCGGTGGGTAAGCTTATTGGAAGTTATGCAATTAAATCCGTATATTTACGGTATTCTTTTATCGCATATTTACGTTAATGTTTTACAATTGCTAATTTAGAGGTCGTTATAGATTACAAATTGACGATAATATTTTTTGCCATCGCTTTTCCGTTTTTTTTTTTACGGAATTTTTTTTTAACCCAGAATGTTACGTTGGTAAATATTTGATTGGGTTAAATTGTTGCACTGGGTGTTAAAATGCATTGCATGCGCTCTGAGGTACGTTACCATAGTCGCGCCGTCCTGAGAACGGAGTTGGCTCCGCCTACTCTAGTGAAAGAGAGACAGAACGATTCGCAGATCACCATCCTAACCACGCCCAACACAGGTAGCTGGCATGCGGGCAGACGAATCTGCGGGCACTCCCGCCCACCCGCCACAGTACCACCGTCTTGCAATCGCTTCCTTTCCCGGGGAGCAGTGGCCCCGATATTGGCAGAGCTCCCAAGTCCTAGAGGCGTTACTTTAGCGGCTCCGCCTATTAGGTTTGCAAGTACACTATAGCCTATACGCGGTAAACTGAGCACTTTTGAAAGCCTTGATTAAGATCTACTTCTCTGACCAATTTATGTCTTTCCGCTGCACGTAAAATTAACGTCGCCACGGGCCCGCTCACTCATGCGTCGATCAAGTGAAACGTTGGAGTTAATGGAAACATAAAAGTGTCGTTAATATGTCAGTTCGTGCTCTCACGTGCCTAAAACCGAGACCAAACAAATTAATTCCAACGTCCACAAATTTAAATATCACACTGTTAAAAAGACGTTAAGACATGCACCTACGTTCCCTAATTCGCAACCAACTTTGCTGTTAGCGTTCCTGTCAAAGCCTACTTTAAAATGTACCCACATACGGGTAGATAATGTTTTTCACGGTTGTTTTCAAACGCTCTCAATAAACTGGGAACAACCTGTATATACAAATATACACTGAAGAGCCAAAAAAACTGGTACACCTGCCTAATATCGTGTAGCCCCCCACCCCCTCCAAACCAGCCTGCAGAAGTGCCGCAAAACGACGTGGCATGGACTCTACTAATGTCTGAAGNTCTGAAGGTATGCAGGAGGCAATTCACACCATGAATCCTGCAGGGCAGTCCACAAATCCAATCTGCGCCAATTTGAGAAAGGGTTGCACGTCTGTCACGTTTAATGATTCTCGTCAGTCGTCGTTTGTCCCGATATTCACGGCACACTCGTGAAGTGGTCGTACCATTAACATCCAAATGTTATCGCTACCTCGGAGATGCTATGTCCCATCTCTCGTGCGCCGACTATAACACCACGTTCAAACTCACTTAAATCTTGATAACCTGCCATTGTAGCAGCTGTAACCGATCCAGCTGCCGACCGCATCGCGTTACTCTGATTGGTTCCATACCTCTGTTATTTGCATACACACGCCTATAGCAGTTTTTTTGGCTCTTCAGTGTAAATCATACACTTGCTCCAGCCTTAGGAACGATGGAGTCTCGGTAGCGCACGCGTATCTTCCTCAGCAAACTCTCGCCGCTCGAAGATACGCCGTCGAAATGGTCCCAGATCTAAATCTGTCGATCTGTGGAAGTGTTCACATGCCAGTGTTTCTTCGCGGATGGCAACGGGAAGTACGGAATTAGATCTGCGATTGGTGAGGTGCCAACTGGGGCGCCCAGGAGACTCGGCGGTACTCGTCAAACCTCGCTCTGCGGAAGAGCGGCGGGTTTCAACCACGCCCCTTGCGTTATTATCCCTCGCCCTTATCCACAAAACAAAACTGACTTACAAGCATCACAATAATTTTATTTTTTTTGTGAATATAGCACTAAATAACTACAAAATGTTAGTGAATTTATTCTGTTAATAATAACACATTTATTTAATTTTAAGAGTTCCGTGTAGAGATGAAACATTAACATTAACGAGTAATAGAGTCAGGCGTTTTATAAAATTGTAGACGTTTTATTAGGATTATATGAGTTATTTTAAGTGTTGTACGTTATATTCAGACTTTCAATTTATTCCTTTTTGCACGTAACTACACGTAATCGCCCCTAGTTTTATTTACTAGCAGCTTTTAACGTCGTTGAGTGTCCGGCGTATTGCTTTAGGGGCCAGAACAGTGAAAACATTTATTGAGGTCTATTACAAACACGGCTCCTGTAGTTTCTCAGACGAGTAATTTTACAAGATAAGTTTTTGTGCTGTTACAAACATTTGTAAAAATTACACACAATTTTACAGTAAAAATACCAAAAAAAATTTCTACAGTCCACGTACCTCGTTGAGGTTGGCGGGCGTGTTTGTTTTTAAATTTCAAAACCAAGAAATACGCGTGCTATCATGCGTTCTTACAGCCAAATTACAATCAGCTGATCGCACTTTAGACCAACTTTTTAAATAAACGCGTGCCATAACTGCGCGTATTCTGACATAAGACCCGTTTTGCAATGACACTGATACACACATTGCACGATGGACACGTAACTCACTATGAGCTCAGCCTTCTATTGAACGTATGTGAACACCTTCAATGCTCGCGGAAATGTAAGCGAGTTGGTAAACTTCGAATTCGTACGCGCCCCTGAATCCGTGTGGCCAGTAGGAATCAAATATTTGGTTTTGATTATCTCCATCTTCATGACCATTTCATTTAACAAGAAATCAAGGTCCTGGATTTCATGTGGTTATTATTATCTCTTTTGCTTTTAATAAATGAAGTGACATTGCTATGACACAGATATTTAAGAATACAGAAGTGAAAAAACTGCCTGTACTGTACACAAAAGAGGCCACGTGTTGCGTAGTGGCCAGTGTTCTGTGATATTTTTTCAGGCTTTGGCAATACTGTATATTTTTGAAAGTGTAACTTATAGTAAAAAAAAATCGTACTTATTACTTTGATTCGGAAATCGCTCTTCTCAGTATATGTACGGGACCAGTGAAGGCATAAGACGTAAAGGCACGCCGTAAACGAACTTCTTAGGGTATGAGCATGTTGGATCCTGTAATACACTCAGCAAGAAAACTATAAATTAGTAGTAAAAAAACAATTGAACTTGTGGGGCTTTTCTAGTGTTGGGTTCGATTCCCGACGGGGGTTACTCCCGGAACATCGCGCGTGTGGTGATCTTACCGGACGATGCCGCTGGTTTGCGGGTTTTCTCGGGGCTCTCCCGTTTCCCCTGCTCCTGCACTCCGGGGCTGCTCCATGTTCACGTCGCTTCATCCTCATCGGCTCTCATGCCTTTCTGTTAATCGCCGCCGTAACCTCCCCGCACGCGCCAGCAGAATGGCGTCATCGGACAACAAAATGTCGAAACGTCGTTCTCCAATCAGCGCCTAGTAACCTACTCGCCAGCTGGCAGCCCAGCCAATGGGGAACCTTTCTGAAAACACAGTAGCCAGTAGGGCACAAGGTCCCTAGAGCCCCGCGCAGCCAATCAGAGAATGGTACTCCCACATCAGAAGAACCACCTTGCCATTTTGTCTCCGTGAACTTAGCATACTCCGTGGCCTGGTTGTACGAATTATAAAATATGAAACATTACTTTCGTGTAACAAAATATGTGTTTGTATTATAAAGCTTATGTTGGTATGTTCTGTTCGCGGTAAACTGAGCACTTTTGAGAGCCCTGCTTGAGATCTACTTGAATGCACGTTGCGTATTCTCCAACCATATGTAAAGATAACACTGTAGTGGACCTCATCACTTTATTCGTGCGTCGGTCACATAAAATTGTGTAATTAATTATAAAAGTAACGGTTTTTAAAATTTGCTAATTCTTACACTTCAGTGTGTTAAAAAAATACAGAGAGCAAAATAAATAATTATTTAAGTATTCACAAATGTTGAACTTACACTTCTAATTCGAGTCAAAGATATGGAACTACTTTCCCTCCGTTGGTACCAACTTTACTGGGCGCTTGCCAATCAGCGTGCCTGTTAAAATATAGGCTATGCAGTTGGTGGCAGTGACATTTTCCAAAGGTTTATCTCAGAAGTGCTCAAATAATCGTGAACAACTTATAATTTGCAAGAGCAAAGTGTTTTGTTCCTTCGCAGGTTGCTGATCGTTAACGGGTTTTATCGCATACCTCGTATTCATACCGACTCGTCAACTGGTTCCGTTTACGTCTTACGTGTTTCGTTTTCTTACGCGTCCGTACATTTTATAACACGCTTAAAGAAATAGTTGCGTATGCATATTAATNAAAAAAATTTCTACAGTCCACGTACCTCGTTGAGGTTGGCGGGCGTGTTTGTTTTTAAATTTCAAAACCAAGAAATACGCGTGCTATCATGCGTTCTTACAGCCAAATTACAATCAGCTGATCGCACTTTAGACCAACTTTTTAAATAAACGCGTGCCATAACTGCGCGTATTCTGACATAAGACCCGTTTTGCAATGACACTGATACACACATTGCACGATGGACACGTAACTCACTATGAGCTCAGCCTTCTATTNAGACCCGTTTTGCAATGACACTGATACACACATTGCACGATGGACACGTAACTCACTATGAGCTCAGCCTTCTATGGAACGTATGTGAACACCTTCAATGCTCGCGGAAATGTAAGCGAGTTGGTAAACTTCGAATTCGTACGCGCCCCTGAATCCGTGTGGCCAGTAGGAATCAAATATTTGGTTTTGATTATCTCCATCTTCATGACCATTTCATTTAACAAGAAATCAAGGTCCTGGATTTCATGTGGTTATTATTATCTCTTTTGCTTTTAATAAATGAAGTGACATTGCTATGACACAGATATTTATGAATACAGAAGTGAAAAAACTGCCTGTACTGTACACAAAAGAGGCCGCGTGTTGCGTAGTGGCCAGTGTTCTGTGATATTTTTTCAGGCTTTGGCAATACTGTATATTTTTGAAAGTGTAACTTATAGTAAAAAAAAATCGTACTTATTACTTTGATTCGGAAATCGCTCTTCTCAGTATATGTACGGGACCAGTGAAGGCATAAGACGTAAAGGCACGCCGTAAACGAACTTCTTAGGGTATGAGCATGTTGGATCCTGTAATACACTCAGCAAGAAAACTATAAATTAGTAGTAAAAAAACAATTGAACTTGTGGGGCTTTTCTAGTGTTGGGTTCGATTCCCGACGGGGGTTACTCCCGGAACATCGCGCGTGTGGTGATCTTACCGGACGATGCCGCTGGTTTGCGGGTTTTCTCGGGGCTCTCCCGTTTCCCCTGCTCCTGCACTCCGGGGCTGCTCCATGTTCACGTCGCTTCATCCTCATCGGCTCTCATGCCTTTCTGTTAATCGCCGCCGTAACCTCCCCGCACGCGCCAGCAGAATGGCGTCATCGGACAACAAAATGTCGAAACGTCGTTCTCCAATCAGCGCCTAGTAACCTACTCGCCAGCTGGCAGCCGGCCAATAGAGAACCTTTCTGAAAACACAGTAGCCAGTAGGGCACAAGGTCCCTAGAGCCCCGCGCAGCCAATCAGAGAATGGTACATCAGAAGAACCACCTTGCCATTTTGTCTCTGTGAACTTAGCATACTCTGTGGCCTGGTTGTACGGGTTATAAAATATGAAACATTACTTTCGTATAACAAAATATGTGTTTGTATTATAAAGCTTGTGTTGGTATGTTATGTTCACGGTAAACTGAGCACTTGTGAGAGCCCTGCTTGAGATCTACTTGAATGCACGTTGCGTATTCTCCAACCATATGTAAAGATAACACTGTAGTGGACCTCATCACTTTATTCGTGCGTCGGTCACATAAAATTGTGTAATTAATTATAAAAGTAACGGTTTTTAAAATTTGCTAATTCTTACACTTCAGTGCGTTAAAAAAATACAGAGAGCAAAATAAATAATAATTTAAGTATTCACAAATGTTGAACTTACACTTTTAATTCGTGTCAAAGATATGGAACTACTTTCCCTACGTTTGGTACCAACTTTACCGGGCGCTTGCCAGTCTGCGCGCCTTTTAAAATATATGCTATGCAGTTAGAGGCAGTGCCATTTTTCAAAGGTTTATCTCAGAAGTGCTCAAATAATCGTGAACAACCTAT
Source organism: Clitarchus hookeri (assembly GCA_002778355.1). Classification (NCBI taxonomy): domain Eukaryota; kingdom Metazoa; phylum Arthropoda; class Insecta; order Phasmatodea; family Phasmatidae; genus Clitarchus; species Clitarchus hookeri. Next base: position 364,655 of record NQII01001310.1, read on the forward strand.
ACTTTGCAAGAGCAAAGTTGTTTGTTCCTTCGCGGGTTGCTGATCGTTAACGGGTATTATCGCATAGCTCGTATTCATAACGACTCGTCAACTGGTTCCGTTTACGGCTTACGTGTTTCGTTTTCTTACGCGTCCGTACATTTTATAACACGCTTAAAGAAATAGTTGCGTATGCATATTAATNCTTACGTGTTTCGTTTTCTTACGCGTCCGTACATTTTATAACACGCTTAAAGAAATAGTTGCGTATGCATATTAATTTTGACAGCGAGAATATGAATAGTTTTTCCATTTCTTAACATATTGTTGTAAGTGATATGTTTAAATGGGCGACCACGATAACTAGTCCCCCCCCCTTTTTTTTTAAACTTTTGCCACGCCGTCAAATTTTTTCATCTATGTATATTTGACCGTAAAATTTGTAGACGAAATACGGCCATGAAATCTTGCCATCAAACAAAGTTGGTTAAATAATCTTGAACAAGTTTGAAAATCTGTCGCGCTGTCGAAGTTGATTTAACGGGCCTAGTCTGATTCTTATTTAAACATGATTTTCAAGGCGGGATACTACTGTTGTGGTACTACGTAATTCATTACAGGTGGGAATGTTAAGAATTTTGTGATTTATTTTCACTTCTAAACCCAATTTAATTTTATTTATCATGTATGCTTGCTGCGCGAAACTGCTAATTGCCTTAAATCTTTTTTATATTCTTGTTAAACGTACACCTCGGACAGTAATCACGCCCTGACAGATGTTATATGACTTAATTACCTCAATGGCCGTTTTTGGTCTTCACGATTCTGATTGGTTGAATTCGTCAAACATCAAAGAAAGTGTAGAACCAGTCGTATAGGCGCATATAAAATATCAGATTGAAAATATATTCATCCACCTTTTTCAGATAAATATGGCGGCGTTCATGACTTTTCGGTGACGTCGCCACGTCCTTCCAACTTTCTGTGTGTTGGAAGTAGTTTGACGGAAAAATTTGTCAGTGTGATAGGGGCGCTATACATTTGGCACTAATAATTGCTCTAACAGCAACGGATTAGTGTGTTTAATAATTTCACAGTGCCAGTTGATGAATTCCGGCATTTGATTTATTCTGATTACAGCTAATAAGTGAAGATATAATAAAATTTTCTAAAATAACTCATGAATTTGACCATTAAAATAATTACTTCAAAATTTCCTCCTTCTAATTTGCAACACGAACCTTTCATTTTTATGGCTGTTACCACATTCATGTTACTAATATTGTACCTACAATGTATTACGGCTGAGAAATTAATTTATAAACAGTTATGATCAGATGAATTTGCGTTCGCCGAAACGTTGAAGGCTGTTTGTTTATGAATATCTGGTTTTCATGTCGTGGGTGCTGAATTAAGAAACTAATAACCCTGTGTAACTCCAGATGGTTTTCTGCACCACATCGAACAAGCCCGTCTTGTGATAAAACGGATAATATGTTTATCCACAAACTATCCAAAAACATTTCAATTGAGAGCTACATCTCTACTTTTGATTGACAATGTTCAGAGCTAGGCGTGCTTAATAATGCATTTTTTTTTTCAGACACGTTATTTTCCGGTTTTTCTTATGTGAATCGTGTTACCAGACAGAGGTGATGTTATACCGGATGTTCCGAAAATCATTGCCCAAACTCCAGACATAGTTTCTTTCGGCCAATCGTAATACAAAAGCCCTTAGCAAGTATATCCTGAAAAAAANTTGCCCAAACTCCAGACATAGTTTCTTTCGGCCAATCGTAATACAAAAGCCCTTAGCAAGTATATCCTGAAAAAAAATTTCTATATAATTTAATTGTGTTCAACGTTGCGGCGTACAACGCCTGGAGAACAAGGCTGTGCGATCATGCGTGTAGGACAAGTTGCATATATAAAATTCTCCCGTCACAGTGTTAGTCACTGAACTCCTCCAAAACGGCTGGACCGATTTTTATGAAATTTTTTTATGTGTACTCGGTAGGTCTGAGAATAGATTTATATCTATTTTTTACACCCCTAAGTAATAAGGGTGGCCACCCCCAAACAATTTTTTTTTATTGTTTGAACAAAATTTTTATTTTTTATTTTTTTATGATGTGGCATCAAAAAATACATACCCTCCTAAATTTTCACCCTTCTACCACCAACCCTTATTTTTTTATAGCGATATTAGTAATTTAATAAATTTTACCCTAGGTCGATAACTGATCAATTATCATCGATCATTTATCGATCTAGGTTACAATTTATTCCCACCAGGTGTCTCCCAGTGACACAGCACGGAGTAGCCGGTCTCCACTTTCTCTCACACAATAACCTTTCTCTTATTCATTTGTGCTCAGATCGTAGTAGTGACGTGTTTACAATTATATTTTCAATAATTAAGTGTACTTCTTAATTAACTTTATTATTGATCGCAAAGCTGTAATTGTTTGTATTTCCATTTTATTAATATTTATTAAATTATCTAATTTTATATTCCGTCATCGTCCACAGAGCTCCATGCCTCTTCCACTTATATACCACATCCTCACACACTTACAATAAGTTATAGTTATTTTTTTCTAATACTATAATCACTAGAAATACTTTTTATGGCAAAACAACGTTTGCCGGGTCAGCTAGTTTTTATATAAAAATACGTTTCCGGATGTAAGTGTATATGGTTTTTGTNAAAATACGTTTCCGGATGTAAGTGTATATGGTTTTTGTGTTACTATTAGGCCAAAGAAACCATGTTTGGAGTTTGGGCAGTGAGTGTGTGAGTATATGCATATATATATATAGGCATATACATATGCATACACACATATTTGTAATTATATTTTTAGAAAAAATACGAGTAATGTAGTTGCTTAAAATGGCTAATTTTGTATTTGTGCTTAATTTTNTGTAATTATATTTTTAGAAAAAATACGAGTAATGTAGTTGCTTAAAATGGCTAATTTTGTATTTGTGCTTAATTTTATAATGTTTCAGTCATGCGACCTGTCATGGCCGCTAACCTCAATTATTTGACCTTGATCGACTGTCGTGGATAGGCCTTCTTTTCTTTGATGTACTCTCTTTTTCTCTGTAAATAGCTTTTTGTCTCTCGTTATCTTTTAGGAGTTCGCGGCACAATTCCATCCACTTCACTCTCGCTATCTTAAGGGTTCGGATAATTGTGTTTCTGGAAGAGAGAACGAGCGGCTGCTCATAAAGTTCAAGAAATTTACGCGGGCCAGACAGACATACGCACCAGGACGTTACTTCCCACCTTCCGTTCCGTCAACGGCTTCCCGAATGACGTGGCCCACAGCATCGAAACTGCACTTAACGTTTCCGGAGCGCCCTCGGAATATTTCAAAGTTTGAGTGCCGGCAGGGCATTAGCATTAACGACGCGGTTTGCCTGCGGGTGGCAGTGTATAGTTACGATCGCGTGCGATAAAATGAAACGGCGGCCTTTTCCACGACTACCAAGGGTGCCTATTTTTAATTTCCGCCACAACAGGCGGCTAGTTATAACACTAAAAAGTGGTCCGTGAAATGTTCGCCTTTTATTGCTCGCAATTAGACGGCCAAAGGTTGGCTACGGAAAAAAAAAAAAAGCACTCCACTTGTAGGTCTGGCGCCATGGCTTTACCCTTACGTCATGGTTGGGAAGAAAAAAAGGGGAGGGGGTGTCGATGGGACGAAAGAGAATCGCAGAGGATATATCTTTGCTACTCACAGAGATCTATAAAGTTCTAGGATTGAGTGTAGGCCACAAACGGAGATAACGTTGCACACATTTAAAGTATTACAAAGGATATGCAAATATACAGTTATCGCTGTTTTGTGAAGAATTTTGGCGAAACTTAGCTGGCTGCTTACAGAAGCGATGCAACGTACAATCACTGGGCGTATTGTGTCATGCATAGTTGAAATATTATGTATTGGTAAGAATCTGTTGATTTTACGAGCAGGGAGCAGCATTGCTGGCCGTATGGCAAACAAGAGTGAAACATTTTGTGTTATGTGAAAGCTTAGGTTTTCNGAGCAGGGAGCAGCATTGCTGGCCGTATGGCAAACAAGAGTGAAACATTTTGTGTTATGTGAAAGCTTAGGTTTTTCGTGTTTTCAAGTTGGTGTGTTATTTTGGTGTATGCCTTTATGCCACCAACATCAAATAAATCATGTAAGTTACATTCATGTAAGGATTTTCAGAACGCTGGGTACTTCACACAACAGCTTATTTGTATGGTTAATTATATTCAAAAGAACTTCGAGCCAGGAGGATTAAAATTATGCACCTTTTACAACTTATTAAAAATTTGAAATTAAAATAATTTTTGCAAAATACAAAAAAAAAAAATTCTTAGCTAGTGAAGGGCTGAAACCACTCCCCTCAAATCAACTCCCACAGTTTGGTTGTATGCGTGTGGCGTTGAACACATGATTGCGAACTGGCACCATAATGTTTTATATGCGCTGTTTCTAGAATGTCTATAGTACGGTGGCGTCAATACTTAATGATGATGTAAACAGCTTAGAGAGTTTTTGAAGTTTTTAACTACTTTAGTAGTATTCCTTCGCAAGGTACGTAACATCCGTACGTTTTCCCGTCTGAGGCAGTATAATGGCTTTAGCAGAATTGATAATGCAGGTGGTAGTGCGGATGGCTAGTGTATGCTGATTGGCAGTGAAGTGACCAATGGCGGTTCCCGAAAACACTAGTCACAATAGCAGATGCAATTATAGGTGGGCGATCACAAAAAAAAATCACAGTTTGTTGCAGGAACTTTATAGGCATTTCGCGTTATTTAAGTTGTTAATATTTACAGATGTACCAAGCATTGTATCTGATTACTTGCTAGTATGTTTGAAGGAGTTCGTATAGGTTGGTATTGCTGTATCGTGTGGAATAAACTAATATAAGACAACTGTTATTTCGTCATTCTGCACGTACGTTTATGTGGCATCAGGACACATTGTGATTGCCTCCTGGCAGTAATCACTTAATCACTTAATGGCAGCTGAGTCCATCAGTTATCAAAAGATGAAGCTCGGTCAACTTCACCACTGCTTGCCAACTACCAAAATTACTCTCAGACTAAAGACTAGGCAGACCTAGTTTCTCCTTGTATACATGTACCTAACACTGACTCNCTCCTTGTATACATGTACCTAACACTGACTCAACCACTTCCAATACGACTGTCAAAATCACGTGGTCAGCACTGATAATCGTTTTTGTTTACATTTGAATTTTCAAGAGAACCATCGTTTAATATGAATGAAATACTAGTTGCATCAAAATTAGGTCAAGTGTAAAAACTGTTATGATTTGTATCAAAACTGTAACAACTAGCGCCACCTATTGTTATCTCTATGTCATCGTATTGTTTTCTCTATGTCATTAGTAATAAAGCTATGGTCGTTCAGTCGCCATTGAATCGCGATACGCAGTGTTTCATTTCGCTAATCATTACAAAAACATCTCAAAGCACTTAGGCTCTACTTACATAAACAGTGTTCTAAACTCAAATGTAATCCATGTTGTTTTTGATAGTGCTTTTGACAGAAAAGCAGTTCTGCGTTGGAACAGCTTGCATGAGCATTCTTACCACATATCCCCTCTACTAAACTAATAGCAAGTGGTGACGAAACGTGGAGAGGTGTGGCCAATTAGAGATCACCAGCCACCTGCACCACCACCTACACGTCTGTGTAGTGGTTAGACTACTCGCCTCCCACCAAAGCGAACCGGGTTCGATTCCCGGTGGGGCCGCCCCCGGATTTTCGCACGTGGGAATCGTGCAGGACGAAGTAGCTACTCGGTGGGATTTCTCGGGGATCTCCCGTTTCCACCCGCCCTTACATTCCGACGCTGCTTCTCACCAATCTCGCTTCTCCCCCGTTGGCTCTCAAGACGTCGATGTTAAGAGCCGTTCAAATCTCTTCACTAGATCACTCGCTCAGCATGGACGAGATAGAAGGCCGTAGCCGAACGGAAGCCGGCTGATACATCCCAGAGATCGACCTGTCGCTCTCGGCCATCCTGAGGGTTGAATGAGGTTGGGGCTGGGTAGTGCCGGAACGAAGGCAGAAGGGCAGGCGGAAGTACCCCGAGAAAACACACAATCACCACAATAATGCCTGCAACACTTGGGATTTCTGGGGAAGTTTAGCGACTAACAAAAACGACATCCACGTGGTTGACATACAATAAAGGTAAGGTAATAAGACCAGCGTTCAATCTTTTTGTTTATTGTTTATCAGGAGGTTGGTTGTAAGACGAAGGCGATAAATTGGGGAACGTAACTTTGAAATGGAAACGGAATGGTTTGAATTCTTGGGATTCAAACCTCGTAGTAGGGTAGTGCATAGGCGGTATCCGGTCAGTCAAGCACTTTTGAAGTTAACCTTCACGAAAAGTAAATCCCGGCTAGGAACTGCATGCATTTTAACGTGAACGCTGTTTGTATTTCTTCCAATAAGTTTGCAAAGAATTAGGGATCCCTTTTTGACGTCGTCTTGAAATTGTAATGTTTAAGTTAATGGCGCCTTAATTCCTTTTATTTTTGTTTTATACACATTAAAAATATTTGATTTAGTTATTTATAATTTACTTCTTCAAATCGGAGAAACTAAGCATGTTTCTCATAAGTGTTTAGTTAACTACTAACAGTCTAGAGTGATTTGGTTGTACCTTCCGATTGATCGTAGTCGTAGGTTCGATCTTGGACGACCGTTCATTGATAAGAAACAGGGGGGAAGTTCCCACGTGATTTTACGTCCCTCATGCAAGTAGAGACCCTGTCATTTCGCTTATCATTTGTTGACACGCTCGGTGTCACAAGAATATGTCAGTTTCACACGTGTCATTGGCTGGACTTTCGCTCGTCAGACTCGCCGTGAAGAAGTCTGAAGCAGCAGTATACATTCAGCTGTCAGATAGTCTAAAAGCAGACTGAGCTCTGGCTGACAGCAGCCAATGATTTAATGACCTCCGTTCGAGTAAACAGAATATCGTGAAGTTTAACACGGCACGGTTTTATATAGCAAAATGATAGGGTATCTATTCTTGTGCCTTTCCTGTTCCACATCCCGTATTCATCTTCAGCTGTGTTGTTTAGCCAGTACACACGATAAAGACAATTTTTCGCAGGCACGTAAAGGCTGTTCACGGTAAACTGATCACTTTTGCAAGCAATGTTTAAGATCTACTAGTATACACATTTTGTATTATTCCGCCATAAGTAAAATTAACACTGGCATGTGCTTAATCACCTTATTTATGCGTCAGCCATTTGAAAACTAAATATTTTACTATTGTGCTATTTGTTACACTTACATGAATGAAAAAAAAAACGAAAGTTAAATAAATAATTTCAGTATTCAAAAATGTTTACCTAGCATTTTTATTCAGTGTTTAGACACACAACTTATTTTCCTCCGCCGTTACCAACTTAACAGAGTGCATGCAGGTAAGAGAAGTGACCAAGATTGATCTCACAAGTGCTCAGTGAACCATGCCGAGCGAGGTAGCGCAGTGGTTACCTTTCGGACTAGCATTCGGGATGACCTGGGTTCGAATCCTGGTCCGGCCGTCCTGATCTCGGTTTTCCATGGTTCCCCGAAATCACTCCAGGCGAAACCTGGGATGGTTCCTTTCTAAAGGCCGTGACCGATGCCTGCCCTGTTCCAACTTCTCTGAGGAACTTGCTCCGTCTTTAATGACCTCGCTCTCGACGACATGCTAAGCCCTACCTTTAGTCCATTCACGATTACTTCCAACTTATCTGAAGCCCTGCCAAAGTTCTACTTCCAGGATATTCCTCCGCCTCATGCAAACAAAGCTCAACTAATTCTCTAAATTCACAACAAAAGGACAACGCACCGCATTCGTGCGCATTCACTTTAATAATATAATAACTATTTATTTCTATACTGCGCCTCACTCTTAGATAGCAGTAAAGAGTGCACGACGCGTGCGGTTTGCAGATCAANAACTATTTATTTCTATACTGCGCCTCACTCTTAGATAGCAGTAAAGAGTGCACGACGCGTGCGGTTTGCAGATCAACAGCCAATAAGTTATGCTGTGTTGGTAGAATAAGTTCATACGCACGTAACAAAAATTGTCAAATTGTATAGTAGAAGTAAAATTTTTTGATTAGCTACCCACCGCATCGTAAGAGTAAGACGAACTATAGGCATTACCAACACACGTATTTTCTATCTGTTTTTATACATATTAATTATAAAATAATTATTATAATTTATATGTAAAATATAAGTATATTTTTTATACCAAAAATAAGATTTTTTTACGTTAACAAGAGCATAAAACATATTTGGAAAGTACCAAACACGTCGTACATTGTGTGATTTTTTGGAAGTCCGATTCGAAAAGTGTGAATAAACCGCGAATAGACGATACCTTCTTACCTACCTACCTCAGGGAACCATGAACAGCCTATTTGGTAGGGGATGATATTGTTTAAGAGAGAAGTAGCCGTCGTCGCGGAGTGGGTAGAGCTCCTCGCGAGTGTCGCGACGTCACGCTGCGCGGCTCGACGCTTCTCCGAAGACGGGGGGCGGAGGCCATAGAAAGCGGTCGCCGCCGTGCAGGCTCCCGCCCCGGCAACGATC